>JAGQAX010000022.1:665358-935358 GCA_019142605.1 Cephalopholis sonnerati | reverse complement strand
CACGTGGTTACATTTAGCCAACACACACACGTGGTTACGTTTAGCCAAGACACACACACGTGGTTACGTTTAGCCGACACACACACACGTGGTTACGTTTAGCCAACACACACACACGTGGTTACATTTAGCCGACACACACACACGGTTACGTTTAGCCAACACACACACACATGGTTACGTTTAGCCAACACACACACACGTGGTTACGTTTAGCCGACACACACAAGTGGTTACGTTTAGCCAACACACACACGTGGTTACGTTTAGCCAACACACACACACATGGTTACGTTTAGCCGACACACACACACGTGGTTACGTTTAGCCAACACACACACACGTGGTTACATTTAGCCAACACACACACGTGGTTACATTTAGCCAACACACACACGTGGTTACGTTTAGCCAACACACACACACGTGGTTATGTTTAGCCGACACACACACACGTGGTTACGTTTAGCCAACACACACACGGTTACATTTAGCCAACACACACACACACGGTTACGTTTAGCCAACACACACACACGTGGTTACGTTTAGCCAACACACACACACATGGTTACATTTAGCCAACACACACACACACGGTTACGTTTAGCCAACACACACACACATGGTTACATTTAGCCAACACACACACACATGGTTACGTTTAGCCAACACACACACACGTGGTTACGTTTAGGGAAAAAAAACTGGGTTTGACTTTAGAAAGTGTTTGTTGGTGTTAAACCGTCCACCCTTCTCAGAGCTAACCCTAACCCTGACTTCAGACTTGTTCTTATATCGCCACGTCTTGCTGACGCCGCTGAGCATCGTTAAACTATAACGGCGACTGGCAGCATATCATGCCGACATTAAAGGATGGCTGTTTTCATCCGTGTCTGATCAAGTCGCTGCCCAAGTGCCGGATTTGACGACTTGGAGGTGAGACCGGGTTGCTCAAGCACCTGCCCCTTTGCCATCTGTCCAGATAAGGGCCCTTTATTGTGGGAGTTTTTTAAAAGTGTATTTTTCATACTTTTATAATTTAGTTTTGGCCCATGGCATCAATTCTTAATTAAAAGTGCGACGTTTGTCTGACAACTCGAGTCGAGCCCCAGCCCCTCCCTCTACAACTTCCCTTGTGTCAGCTGCGTGCAAATCATGCGCCCTGCAGAGCAGCATCACGTCTCCCTGACTTGCTGTCACGTACAGACAGGTAACGACGCACTATTTCACCTCATACACTTTTGCGACGTGATAGCAAATCAGCATTGAGATCCCCCGGGGACGTGTGATGCCAAGGACACACTGACGTATGACTCAAGTTATTGGAGTATGAAGCGAGTCAAAACTAAATATTCTAACTTTCAAACTCACGCAATTAATGTGACACGAGAAATCGCATCGTGTTTGTGTGAGCATATCAAATCACACCGTCGCCCACCAGCTATCTGTCAGATTTGGTTCACCAACTGCCCAGTGTGAGAGGAGACTGGCGCCAAATTACTTTCCCACTTCCACGTGTCTTTAGAAAGTAAAACTCAATTTGAAATAATGTTCACATCTCCCACGTCACATCTCTGATGATTAAATTAAACAAAAATGACATGCAGGTGAGGCGCTGCAGTGTGTGAAGAGCGCAGAGGAGGAGAGGAGGAGCGCAGAGCTGCAGGCGTCTGTTCTCTGAGATTCTTTAAGAATATTTTAAGCAAAGGTAACTATGAGAATTAGAGTGTGAGGATTTCAAAAAGGAAGGAGAAGAGAATGAGGAGAGGAGAGAGGAGGAGAGAAGAGGATGAGGATGAGGAGAGGAGGAAAACAAATTAAGAAAAGGAGAGAAAAGGAAGAATAGAGAGGAGACAAGAGGAGAGGGCACTTTTGCTGCTTTCTCATTGTTTTGCTTGCTACATTTCTCTGTAGACAGCCTTAATGTAGTGAAACTTTATTTTGATGTAGCGTAACTGTTAGCTTAGCTTCGGTTTCCCAGAGGCCTGCCCAACACTGGTCATGAAAGCCTATCAGTGTTGAGATCTGGCCGAGATTCTCCTGATGTTACTGAGAACCAGAAATGGAGGACAGACTAATTGTTGACATCTGTGAGCACACGGAGCTCTATGATTCATCAACAGTCTGGAGACAAAACAAAAAGAAAAGCACGGGTGAAGCCACAGGATGACATGCTAAGTTCTGAAAATGTGTTTCTGTGACTTGTGTGAGCTGTGTTGTTGAGTTGTGTCTCTGGGTAATGTCAGTTGGTCTTTTATTGTGAAAGGTAAATGGCAGAAGGAGCGAGGCAGTAATGAGCTGACATGACAGTTTAAAGAAATATTAAGGAGAGTTGCTGTCTTAGAGCCTCCATGTTTACTGTGTTTATGTCTTTTGACTCCAGCTGTAAGTTTTACTTTACTACAAATCAAGTTAGCCGTTAGCTGCTCTCCCCTGTTGGTTAGCACAGCTGTTAGCACAGTTAAGGCCATCACATCACATTAAAGTTATATACACAAAGCCAAACAAACACTGAACATCCTGCGTGCACACTGGAGTGCATGCATGTCCCAGAGGCCACGCAGACACCGAGTTTCGGGTTTGTAACGTAAACAAGTTTTAATTAGGACGAGAAAGCTCTGATTTCTCCAACAGCTCAGACACACATTGCTGAGCTCTGACTAACACAGAGAGCCATGGAAGCAAAACAAACATGGACGCCTCAAATCAGCAAAGGCCAGTGTAATTACAGCCAGATTTAATGGATGTTATACAGTTAGTGCAGAGCTTTATTCCTCAGATGACCATCACACAAACATCTTGTGATAACATGAACGCTCAAAATCGTTTACATGGAAAACTTTCCCATCTGCATCATCCATCCCATGTGACCTGATGTGGAGAATATAAAGTGTATCTGACAGTGAACACGTATATGCAGAGGTGTGTGTGTGACTCCAGTCTGTACCCACTGTTATTTGGAGAATATCCTGACTGAATTGTACGAGAGTTTTTAATTTGTCTTTTTAAAATCTAAAATCATTTCAACAGCCTGTAGGTATGAAAGTTTAACCTCAGACAGACTGAACTCTCCACTGCAATCAACCAACATCAGTTTCACTGAGCACTTGTAGTGATAATGAAATATTTTTACACTTTATTAAAGGATTTTTTCTACTCTGCAGTGAGTGTGAGAGAGGAGCTGACATGTGACACACTGACTGCTGCAGCCCAGGAGAATATTGACAGGTTTCAGCACATGACATCCACAGATTACACAGTGTAGTGCTACGAGTGCTAAATCTATAATCTGTGAGTGTCATTCACCAACATGTGTGCGTGTGTGTGAGCAGTTAAAGTCAGCATGATCCAGTGATGTCAGCATGACGGAAACAAAATGACACATTGTTTTAAATGAAGAAATGATTCACAGAGAAACAAAAACGAACTCATCGTCACAGTTCCTGATAATACACTTTATTATTAACAGCTCTGTTTGTTTTTGAAAACATTTAAAGATTTATTTGTTCAATGATGTGAAAATAACTAAAGATGAAGAATCAAGATTTTCATTTTAATGTAAAATTAAACATTTATGATAACATTAGTTTATCATTTCTCAGGCTGCTTTTATAAACTCGTACAGTATGTTTTCCTATGAAAAGTAACGCACCCAGATTGGTACGTATCCCACGTATTTTGAAAGGCTGCGATCACGCGACCAATATGTGACAAAACACACAAAAGTGTGGACTTTCCCCTGAAGACGTGTGGAACTGTTTGAACTATGTGTGAACTTTCAGTCATTTAAAGGAACGTCCCCACCATGGTCCTTTATCTAAACCTAACCTGATGTTAAGGACATAACGTCATTTATGGGTTGCTAATTTGCATCATACAAACTGTTGTGTCTGCATTACTGTAGGGTATCATACCGACCATCAGAGGACGCGTTTCATTTTTTATACTGATGACTGTACACGCTGCACATTCTGCCCATCTGAAACAGTAAAAACCAAACAGGTCTCACTCCAAAGTCATCAAAACTGGCGCTTGGTCAATGACCTCTGACGTCACAGGATGATGAAAAAAGCCATCCTTTCAGATCAGCATGATACGCTGGCGGTCGCGGTAAAAAATAATGGCATCCAGTAGCGTCACAGGGAAACACTGCAGGACAACAACAAAAATGAAGCGGTGGAGGTCCGAGCAGGGCGAGCAGGACGGGGGGTAGATGGGTCCAACAACCACTGACTTTCACCCAGGAAGCCAGTGTTCACTTCCTGTAAGATGTGTTCACACCAGACGTGATGTGCATTCCCACATTGCGTTACGGTAGATTGTTTTGTGTTGACCCGCATGATAAGTGCGTGAAATCACTGAATTGATTAATAACACTCAGCCGGTATGTCCTTGGTGTCAGACATCACAGAGGATCTCAGTGCTGATTGGCAGTGCAAATAGTTTGCTGATGTTCAGATTTTTCATCTCTCGCTGATAAGCGTATGATGTGAAATCTTGCTATTGGCTTCATTCGTGCTGCTTAGTTCACTTATTTAACGTCATTCACATCACATCACATCCATCGTGCTGCCCAGCAGGAATTCATGTCTTTACATCGACTGTACACGTCATTCACTCGCGCAAATTGTTTTCTTCACGCCTGGTGTAAACACAACATACCATGTGTGTGTGTTGTTGAAGGAAAAAAACATCAGTTGGTGGTGTTGTACCGACATAGTGCTTTTATTTTGAAAGAGACTGTATACAAGCTGAAGTTGACACGGCGTCCCAGAACGTCAACAACCAACACACCCAGGGTACCTTGGACGTCATATGTGGACGTGGACATGTGACGAGGTCACAGTGAGGATGATGTTGTGAAAACAGGTCACACTGAAGTTACAGGATTGTTTGCTGAAGACTGTAACATCAGTCAGATGGCATCATACGCTCTGCTGCTGTAACATGTTTTTGTGTTTCAGTTTATGTTGAGAAGTCAGACGCTGCTCAGCTGACAGGCGGTTTGTATCTCTGACACAATCAGATCTTGTTCTTGGGAAAAATACAAAATGATGAATTCCTGTCTCTCTCGTCACAGACTCTTTTCTCTCTCTGATCAGTGTTTGGTTGGGAGGTTTGTCTCTCGTATTGTACAATAACAATTTTAATCTGTGAGCCGTCAGTATTTTGTGCAGTTCTTTATGTGGGTGTTTGAGTGATTGCAGATAAGTTCCATGACAATGATACAGTCTTCATATCTTCTCCTGGCTAGTAACAAGCTTATTATCACAATTTTCAATTTCAGGATTTACACAGCTATTGAACAGTCAACACATGTTGCCATGGTTAGCTTGTGTGATTGTACCCTTTAAATTTGGCCTCTGATTTTGATTTATAAATGTTTTAATTTGTCTTTTTCTGTCATGCATTTTAATTTTAAAGCTAGTTGTCCTCAAAAAGACAGTGAAAATACTTTTAAAGACTAGAGTATGATAATCTCTCACGTCTACAGATCCCAGACGTTTACAAAGACTGGGATCCTGCAGGGTCACTCATTCCTTTTGAGATTATTTCCCTCCTGCTCCTGGTGGAAAATGTTACGACAAACTCCCTTTACAAAATTTGACATTTTAGCAATTCCTCACATGTCCTCAAAAACACATAACTCTAGAAACACAAGATAAAAGACGTCATGTGTGGACAGTGTTCTTGTCAATTTTCAGCATCAATATAATCTGTAAAGACAAACTTTATTCATGTACGTCTTTACATTTGGGATTTTGTCCCCTCAACTTGCTAACAAGCTCACTCCACAGAGGGAAATGTTGGTATTGTACATTTCTGCAAACCATCATATGTTATATTCATACTTTCATATGTATCTCATGTGACGTAGTATCTGAGCTGACTGTGTCATTGGGAGGCGGAGGGGATGGTGGACAGTGTGTCACCTTGGTGAGACACCTGCCAAACTGCAGACCACTGTTCAACACCAACAGACAATAAAAGCGGCTGTGTTTATCAGTCATCGCTAATTTCCCAGCAGCTGTATAGACATCAAACGTGGGTGTTTCATAGTGACTGGCTGTTTTTTTTACCAGCAGGGATAGTGCCACGAAAAGCGAATGTTGTTTTACAGAGACATCGCTGCGTTCTGTCAGAACTGTGTCACCAAAACGTGACATTTTCTGCACCATAACAAAGTAGATTTTGTGCCCGCACCTAAGCACACATTAAGCACAGTGTTGTTAAAATGTAATATTTCAACATATCCACTACATAATAACATACAAATGTAACATATCCGTGGCTTTGCAGAAACGTTCAGTGCCACTTTGGTTGTGCTATGAGCCTCCGCTGGTTAGCTGCTCTGTGTTAGTGGGACAAGACTGTGGGAGGGAGAGGGACTGTTTCAGATACTGGGATTTTTCTTTGAAATAATTACTGATTGTGGATGAAACACACAACAAATAAATACCAACTCCTGCTGAAGGTCCAGTGTGTAGGATTTAGTGGCATCTAGTGGTGATGTCGCAGACTGCAACCAACTGAAACTTCTGTGTGCCGAGCATGAAGGGAGAACCACACAGCATTTCATCTCTGTTAATACCTGTAGAAAAATGAGTATTCCCTGAAATTTCCAGCACTAGTTACACAGCACAAACCAAATTAGCTGCGTCATCGATGCCTCGCTCATGCTGAGGAATAAATCAGGTCAAACTTGACTGTAAGTGTGTGTGAATGGGAGCAGATCTCTGCAGCCAGGCTGCAACATGTGGTGGAAAGCCTGAAACCAGACGAGTGGAGGCTGTTAGAGCAGCTTCACATATTGGCTAAATGTCTGGACGTCCACACACTTCTGGTTATGTGTTCAGTTTACTGGACCAAAGAGTTGGACGGACGGACGGACAGAGTGACTCACATTTAGCCTCTGGCTGGACAAAAGCATCGAACACAGAAACATCTGACAGAGAGAGATAAAAACTAGCAGTTAGCTTCAGTGAACATGACATAAACCTGACACACACACACACACACACACACACACACACACACACACTTTCACTCGGTGTGTGTCAGATAACAGATCGTTTAAAAGGAGACATTTCCTGTTAAAAGCACACACACATAAAAATAGACACACACACACACACACTGGGAGACAGATGGGCGGGAAAACTCCAATTGTTGTAAAATTAATGGCTCATGTGATAGCCAATCAAACGCTTGGCAGGCTGTGTCAATAGCCAATCAAACAGCTGGCGGCGTGAATGTTAATGAGCTGGAGGTTCGTCAGTGTCACCTTGGTAACAGCCGGGGAACACCCGACCTTCAACACACGGTTTTAAAACCACACGCTGAAAACATGTTTGATTGGTTGTTTACCAAAAACGGTCTGAACCAACAGATGATGGAGAAACAAAATCAAATGTTTCCTCACAGCTGCTGAGTGTCATTTATTTTAATGGGTTTGCCTTTATACCGTTCAGTGTTTTCTACCCTTAGTGACAAAATACTGTATTTATTTTCCAACACACGATATCTAATACTTTGCGAGATCAGCCATGAAATTTTAAATGCTAATAATAAACACTAACAGCTGCAAACTGGCTGTTACACGCAGTGTTTTCACTCCATCACCACAGACTGATGAAACATACTTGTTTACTCCTTTTTCTTGATGATCAAAACAAGACTGAAACTAAATAAAAAGTAACTTTTGAAAACAAGAACTGTGAGGACGTGTATTACAGTCTTCATCAACAGACACTAAATGGTCATGTGGAGGATGGATGATGAACAAACGACTGTTTCGATGTTGAGTATTGCTCAGCGCTCTGTGTGCACCTGCAGGATCACACGGAGCTCCACAAATCATAAAAATCTCTTGCTTGGGTCCGGACCTTGGAGTCCACTCACTCCACCGATTCCATTCACATCGTGACATGAAAGATTGGTTATTCGGTAAAAATAAAAAAACAAGCCAATCAGTGTTGTGGGTGGGACTAAAGCTGTTGTCAAGCAGTGCGTCAGAAGCAAAGAAGAGTAGTGACAAAACTGGTGAGCTCTACAGACGAGAGAGACGCTGCTATTGAGGCTGCTTGAAATCCACTTGTCCTCTCAATATCACACGACCTCGTAGATTTTTTACTTTGCGCTGCTTCACTCTTAAAAGCCCGGCTAAACAAGTATGTTGTCATGGCTGCGCCTCAGTGTGGACTTAAATAATCATAGTTTCAGGCAGATACATAATTCTCCCTGATTGGTTATGGAAAATGAAATCTGCAAACTTCAGATACTTTATATTTGCACATTATTATGTAGCAGATACACTGACACGTTCTGTTTCAACAGCGCTGTGTTTAATGTGTGGTTGGGTTCAGGCACAAAAATCACTGGTTTTGGCTCAAAACACCAGGTTTTTGTGGCCCAGTCTGCGGTGGAAACACAGTTTCAGTTCCCTGAAAAACACCCATGTTTGGTGCCACAGAAGCTGCTGGAGACACAGCGATGACTCACTTATAAACAACCGATTTTGTTGGTCCCAAACAGTGGGCTGCAGCTTGGCGGCCATCTCACCTAAGGCCGCGTCCACACTACGAGCACAGCAACAGGCTACGAGTCATTTTTAGTGGAAGCTGCTAGCATGAAGCTACAAACTGATGCTGACAACTGTCGCTGTGGACGGGTGTGATGTGCTAAAAATCAAAGCTGAGCTGGCCTCAACTTTTTCCACTGCTCCAATGACACAGTGAAGCAACAACCAGTCGTGTGTTTTTGTTATTAGTTGTGGTGCTGTGTTATTTAGCTTAGTTAGCTAATGCTATGCTAGCTTTCTGTGCACTGCAGTGCACATGGGAGAGCAATGGGGCGGTGACATGTGATGTTGACACGGGGCTCAGACACTGATGATACACAAATATGTTTTTGACCAAATACAAACTTTAGATGACGTTCAGTCGAGGTGCTTTGTTTGTTGCAGATACACCCAAGCTGTGAAGATGTAACTATGGTAACGAGCTCTTGAGCAGCACCTCAACTACAGTCCTGTGATAATGTAGCCGGTCATCGTGTTACGTTGTCACTTGTTGTGTGAACAAAGCACAAGTGTCAAATCCCCCATCCCCTCCACATCCAGATATACTATGTCATTTTAGAAACACTGATACGTATGAAAGTGCAAATATACCATATTAGGGTTTGCAGAAACGTATAATGCCAACATTTCCCTCTGTGGAGTGAGCCGGTTAGCAAGTTTAGATGACAAAATCCCAATTGTCGATATATGATGTCTGGTATCTCGTGTTTCTAGAGTTATGTGTTTTTGAGGACACGTGAGGAATTCATATGTCATATTTCTTAAAGGGAGTTTGATGTAATAATTTCCACCAGGAGCAGGATGGAAAATAATCTGAAAAGGAATCTAGTGACCCTGCAGGATCTCAGTCTTTGTAAAACAAAGTAAAGGGTGTGACTAAAAACTCCCCTTGTTTGTAGACATGAGAGGGTGTCACACTTTAGTGTCCTAAAGATCTGTGGGTAATTACACATCTGAGTGTACAAAAATGACGTGTGGAGCTCCCCACGGCTCCATTTTGGGACCTCTTCTGTTTAACGTCTACATGCTTCCTTTGGCTCAGAATATGGAAAACAACTAAATATGTTACACAGATTATGTTATGCAGATGACACTCAACTGTAAACAACCATGTCACCAGGGGACTGTGGTCCAATACAAGCTCTGACTGAACATCAAACAATCAACAACTGGATGTGCCAAAATTTTCTTAAACTGAACAAAGAAAAACTGAGGTCCTGTTTTTGGAGCCAAGTAGGAACAATCAGAAGTCAGGACTCAATGTTAAAAACCACAGACTGAGCCAGACGTCTTGGTGCAGTCATGGACTCAGAGCTGAACTCTAACAGCCACAGTAAGACAATTACAAAGTCAGTCTACTGTCACCTTAAGGACACATCGAGGATTAAAGGACTGATGTCTCAGCAGGACCTGGACAAACTTGTCCATGAATTTATCTTCAGTAGACTCGACTACTGTAACAGTGTCTTCACAGGTCTCCCTCTTTACACTGACTTCCTGTCTGCCAAAGACTTGATTTCCAAATACTGCTGTTGGTTTACAAAGCACTGAATGGTTTAGGACCAAGATACATTTCTGACCCTCTGCTACAGTACGAACCATCTGGACCTCTCAGGTCTTCAGGGACAGGTCTGCTTTGTGTCCCCAGAGTCGAGACGAAACATGGAGAAGCAGCGTTTAGTTTTTATGCTCCACATATCTGAACAAACTCTGAGAAACCTGCAGCTCTGCAGCAACTCTCACTTCTTTTAAATCAAGACTGAAGACCTGTCTGTTTGCTGCTGCTGCTTTTTATTAAATCAAATATTTATTCATTTCTTACACTGCAGTGTCATTTTTATTATTCAAATACTTTTATTGATTTTAACTGCACTGTAACTTTTATTCTTGGATTGTGTGCCTGTCTCGGTGTATTTTAACTTTTTACTTTCTGTTCTCTGGTTCTTTAATGAATTGTTTTTAAATGTCTTTTTAAAAAGTTTCTTTTGTACCTTGTCTTGATGCTTTCATTGTTTTATGTGGAGCACTTTGAATTGCTGTTGGTGACATGTGCTATAGAAATAAACTTGCCTTGCCTTTTAAGAGTATTTTCAAAGTCTTTTTGAGGACTTGTCGTGTATGATAGGCAACAGAAAGCTCTAACCAGGCTAAATTTGAACCTACAGGTGAAACCTGCTTCTGATTTTTTATGAAATTGCACATTAATACTTGTCAGTGGATGAATTCTTTGTGTCGGTGACTCCCTGAGTCCTTCTCTGTCCAACACTTTCATGAATGAACTCTGCAGCCTGTAGAGGGCACTGGCAGGTCTTTTGAATATTAGGCTGTTTTATTGGACACACACTTCATCCAGCGCGCACACACACACACACAGTCTCTCTGACATTGCATGGCCAATTAGAGTCCTATTTCAGCCAACTGGATCAAGGTGGAAGACAGAGGGGAGAGAGTGAGAGCGAGAGGGGGAGGGAGGGAGATCTAAGTGGGCGGCACACACTTCTGCCTCGGGGTAGATTGGTGTCAAGTGCAGAGAACACACACAGTGGGCAGAAATGTAATGAATGTGTATCACTTGTTAGGAAGAAAGTGTGTGTGGTCTCTGCACTTGACACCAATCTGCAGCAGCAGCAGAAGAAGAGGCAGCAGCCGCAGCAGCAGCAGAGAAATAAAGAAGAGACTGGAGCATGTCATAGGGAGAACAGACTTAAAGCTGAACACACACAGATCCAAACATCAATATTTCAAATTCCTTGAAAGCACAAATCCATCCATGATTCATAGTTGGGGTACATGAAAGAGACAGAGATGCAGATGGAGGCTGACGGAGCATCCTGTGGTCAGAATACACACTACAAACAGAGGCTCAGTGTTTCTGCGGTGAGCTGAATCACTGACGGTGTGTGTGTGTGTGTGTGTGTTTGATGTGAACAGATGAATGCTGAGGCGGAGTGGGACGCGGCACAGCTCCGTGTAGCCTTTTAACTCTCGGCGTATTGTTTGCACTGTAATGTTTTAGAACAGTCTCCTTCGTCAGGCTCTGTTGGCTTCAGGGAATGAAAGAGCAGCACAAGGCTCAGGATGATCAGCTGCTGTCGACGAGGGCTTCATCTGCTCTGATGAGACCTTATCACATCTTTCATGTCTACCTGGGGAGGAAGTGAGCCACTGCCAGGCTGCAGCTTCCACCTGACTGCTGCAACAATATCAGGCCTTTACTGTAGAGATGTTTTCAGGTTTATGGGGTGAGTTAAGGTCAAATCATGAAAGGGTAACTTCCATGTTTTTCAGCCTGGACTCTATTCTCCATGTTTCTGTGTCTCAGTGTGTGATGGGAACAACAGAGAGGCTGCAGCAGTGAACCAGGCTGTAATGTAACCACTCTGTTCACAGCGTCAGTGTCCGTCCACTAACAGTGTTTGTTTTTGTCACTGACAGGCTCAGACTGTTATTCTAAGTGTCTGACATCATTATGAAAGGATCCCTACAGAGATAGAGCTTTGTGTTAAAGAGTAAGATCCTTTTAGTTTACCCAGAAACAGCCCTGAAATCACCATCACCAAACCCACCAGACTCCATTGAAATAAACAGTCATTCTATCATCATTAAACACACTTCATTCAAAGTCGACAGAAACAAAATCAAACTCACAGAAACCATCTTGGTTCATCTTTCCACTGTTCCAACAATCAGCAGCTCTGGTTTGGTTGAAATTAACCCTTAATTCACCCAGTTAGATGTGACAACATGCTGCCTCTATACACACTGAAATGAGGTACAAAGCAGCACACGCACTGTTAGTGGACCTGACACTGACGCTGTGAGCAGAGTGGTTACATTACAGCCTGGTTCACTGCTGCAGCCTCTCTGTTGTTCCCATCACACACTGAGACACAGAAACATGTGAAAAAATGGTACAGGTTGACAAATACAAAAGTTTCCCTTCAAGGACTAAAGACTTGATATTCAGGACTTCAAGTTATAATCCTGTTTTCAAGAAATGAAACGACTCATGGAAGGTGTCTTTTCAGCGATTCAGTGCATTTACACTCTGTAATCCCCTCTAGTCTACGTTATCAGTGGCAGGGTCCGCCGTTCCCACGCTGGATTTAAATTGCCTTCACACACATGATGGACTCACAGGAAACGATGCAGCACATAATCCAGTGTTACTGTTTGTAACTTCAGCCTCACTGTTCATTCTCCTGCAGCTGGAACAGAGCTGGGTGAAGTTGAAGTGAACGCTCACACATTTCCTGCTGCTTCTCATCTAACAGGTTTAGACTGGTGAAACACAGGATGGCTTTTATTGTGAAGGAGCCACAAGAAACATAAAGGGCTCTATTTAAATGATCTATAGCACATGGTCCAAAGGTCATTTAGGGCGTGTCCAACTTCACTTTGCTAATTAAACAAATCATAATCTGGGCTCAGAGCGAGGTTCAAGAGGCAAAGAGGTTGTATTTAGTCCTTTCATTAATCTTAACATGAATTCAACCACTCAGAGTGTCATCTCCCATTCTCCTTTACAAGCCAGGTGAGCCTGCACCATGCACACTGCTGTTTACATGGAGGATTCTGCAAATTGTAGAAGCGAGTGGTTTTCTGCTGAGGAAACAGATCTGCCTGTGCATGAAGCAAAAGCGTGCCAGTAAACAGTCTGTGGGAGCAGCAGGAGTCAACCACAGTTCACTGAAGTGCAGCCCGCGCTGGAGGAGGCAGCAGTGAGGCAGCATCCTCGACTTGTGGCATCACCAGAACAGCCACACTATGCTGAAAGCGTCATAATGACGTCCAGCTTGTTCTCACTCCCAACTCATCTGTTACTGCCACTTTGTCACTTATCTCTGCGTCAGATACTGATGCTCAGAGGCACCTTTCATGGCGGTGTGATGTGCACTGGGCAGCGGCCATTTGTGATGCAGCAGGCAACAACCCAACTCGTCAAATACCCACGCTTTATATCAAACACAGCTCACTGAAATCATCAAAGCAGTGTGTGCAATGAACTGAGTGTGAGTGTACGTGCGTTGTGAACACACCCATGTAGGCACATCTTACTATCAGAACAATACGCTCTTTAAATAGCAAGAAAATACTGCGACATTCTGACTTCAGACCAGGTTTCTGTTGGTCAATGGATCAATCACTTTCTGCTGCTTTGAAAAAGCAACACACCAACAATACGCCTGACCACGCCTTATTTTGAAACCTACACACCAATGGGTGCACAGATGCATCTGCACCTGCATCAGTCTGAAACTAGCAATGACAGTCGCACCGCGCCGTGTGCTGCTTTGTACCTGGTGTAATGGGGGAAAAAAGCATCTAGTCTCACCGTCACAGCGAGGCAGAAATTCAAATCCTTCTGAGGTGAATCTTGTTACCAAACCAGTTTCAATCAGCAGAATCTGTCCGTCCTCACACATCTTGAAGACCAGCCTCCTCTGACAGCTCTTAACGTGCTCTTTCATTTGCCTTGCACTCTTGTGAGTTCATTCACTTGCAACCTTGTGGCACTTGAGTCAAGTGGAACTGAGTGATGAGGCACTTCTTCTCAAAGGCTTCTCTGTGATATATAGGGCTTTGGATTGGACCTCATTTGTTTGCCGCTTTGGACAACAGCATTGCCATGTGAAAGAAAATATCACGACTTTGTTTAGCAGCACTGTGGAGAGATACAGCAGGTGTTCCTCTGCTGTTTTAAAGACAAAGCATCTCTCAGCTGTTGTCTCAGCAGTGTTAGCTCAAGTATGAGTAGTTTTACCAATATGAACCATCGGTGTCGTCAAGTCAAACACAACTGGTATCTTAATGCCCAGACGCACCAAACTGACTTCTAAGAATTAGAGGTAACAAAAGTTGACTGTTGCATTGCCTCACGTTGCCAGACCTCCACCAAAAAGTTGCACTTGAACACACCACGAAGACTACAGCCTTAATTGTTCTTGCCCCCTTTTGCCTCCTGTCCCTCCTTTTAGCCACAGTTCTACTTCCCCAACCCTCCCAGACGCCCTCAGACCTTCCCACCTGTCCTAGTTACCTGACTGTCTCACCTCATCAGCCATGTGGTATACCTGGCCCTTTTCCACAGATTCCCTGCTGGATTGTCAGTGCTTCTTTGTGCCTTGCTTTCTAAAGATCTGAACCTTGATCTGAACCTATCTGCCTGTCAGCTTATGAATCTTCAGCTCATCAGTGGCTCTCTGAACTCCTCTTCCCTGTTCTGACTGACATTTGGTTCCTCCTGCCTGCTCCTGTCACCTGACATTAAGGACTTGATTTAGACTTGTCAATCACCCAAATTGTAATTACGGCAAAATTGTCCATTTGCAGAGAAGGTAAGGTTATGACGTGATGAAAGGGGGGACAGAAGCCTCAGTTTTCTGCTGCAAAAATAATTAGTGTTTTTTATTTTAGATCTACTGTAAAACTTCAGTTGAAAGCATAGTCCCAGTTAAACTCCCAGTCCCTTTTACTAGCCCGGTGTGGCTACACATTTTGACAAATAAAGGCCTGTCTCAGTTAGAGGCCTGGTCTGGTTGCCAAGCAGGTCATTTTTATAGAAGTTCTTCGGATGTATAAAAGCAGCTTTTTGGCTACCCACCTGAGCTAACGTTAATTAGCTGCCCTGATTGCACATACAAATATAAATGATTAAACTTTAGACAGTATGGAGATGTTACACATCTTTAGCTTGGTTCGATGCCCTACAATTCAATTATTCAGCTCATTTTTCTGAAACCATGAGCACCAAAGAATAATTCATTCAGATTTACTGGCAAGACGAAAAAACAAGTGGTGACTCCCTACGTTTCCTGTGAAGCTGTCATAAAGTCAAATTATGTGTACGTTCCTGGATTACCCTGTAAGTCATTCATGTTCCTTCAGTCTGCAAGGATCCTCAGATCAAAAGAAACCAAAGTGTGTTTTACAAAAATTAATGCAAGTTATGAATATTGTTTTAGGAGGATAAGGTGGGGTTGTGCTGGTATGTCAGGTGCCGTAACTCTCTGATCCACTGTCTGTCGGAGTTTAAAATATACGATTCATTATTGATATGTTATTTAAAGCCTTTTTTTATTAATGATATGCACTGTAATGTGACTGTGTAGACCTCAGGAAGAATAGCTGCTGCGATGCTAAAGCTAACGGGGATCTTAATAAACAAGCAAATGCACAAACAAATGCAAAGGATCTGATATAAATCCCTCAAATATTCAGTTTCACTGAGAGATATGTCTCAGAACAAAAGCTAAAGATGCTCTAACTGCCATGTCGCTGTGACCTGAAGATCAAGTCTTCAGTCCAGGTTTTCAAAGTCTTCCTGACGTCAGAGCGTGAGGTGGATGTGAGTGGATGAATGGATGAAAAGTGTCAGTGTGTCACGGCTGCAGCCAGCAGGTCAGACAGAAAGCTCTCACAGCTCTCTGATGAAGACAAAGTGGAATATCTGAATACAATCTCCCTCCTCACCGTTTAGGCAGCCTCGGCCCTCTGGCAGCTCGTCCTCCGAGCCCCTCGCTTGGATCGATGACGTCTGGTTGATGTCACTCAGCGCTGGGACAGGCCGGGGCAGCGGAGGCCGGTCTGTGGCTGAGTGGCAGGAATCGATTCTGAGGAGAGAAACTGCAACTTAGAAACTTTGTTTGGTCTTTTGTTGTTTCATCTTTTTGTTTTGTTGCTTATTTGTCTTTATTTCCCGTCTGTGTGATGAGCTGAAGGCAACGGATCACATCAGAGCGCAGACGAGACGGAGAGCTGCACAATGTGTGTGTGTGTGTGTGTGTGTGACAGCTCACTCTGCAAATGTAAAACAGATTGCTTCTCTCCTCTCTTTGATTGTATCTGTCTGTGCTGTCATTTATCTCCACTGCTGTGTGTGAAAGTACACAAGCAGGCGTGCTCGTGTGTGTTTGTCACACCGTGTTTCCCGTGCACATGCAGCCTTCTGCATCCATTTATTTCTCTAATGTGTCAGGTGTGTGTGTGTCGTATTCTTTCACCATACTGGAGTTGTCAAACTGGTTTAAAACCCTTAGTGTGTGTGTGAGTGTGTGTGTCGCTCTGTGTGACGCTGATTAAAAGTGAGAGGTTTTTGATTGCATCGACCCTCCATGGAATTATTAGCATAGCACACACACACACACACACACACACACACACACGAGTGTAATTGAGCATTTCTCTTCTACATTACATATAACAGGATCCAATCCAGGAGCTCAACGCTGTGCTAACAAACTAACACTCAGCTGTTTACCCTCCAATTTAAATTTATGCAGATGGCGGCGACGTAAAAAGATGAATGAGCTCGTTTGTGATTGGGGGTTGGTGCTGTTTGTCGTCTCCCAGTAAAACCAGAGGCGCCTGCTCTTTAAACCAGCAGCTACAGCGAGGGAAATATTGCACCTATCTGATCATTTCAAAAGCCTCACACAGCAGCCGCCTTTACAGGACGAGTAAAGTGAGTGTCTACTGTCCAATTCATCACAATTCATCCATGAAAAGTGCCGTGAAGCGAATTGGCCGGTCCACACCCTCCTCCTCTACACCTGTCACCTGTCTCCACATCGCCGCTGTGATCTGACGGCGGAACATTTACACGCCAACACAAAGAGCCGCAGCTTTTATCCAGCAGTTTATCTGACAGAGCTGAATAACATATTGCACCTCTCACTTTGTTCAGGGTTTGTTCGGGCAAAGAAGAAGAGCCACTTCACATCCCAGCACTTAAAGTAACAACATCCATGCCTACATTTATTTGTAAATGGTAGCATTCGATAAAGAAGCAGAAATCAGAGCTGCCACGCAGTTTGGAAAGGCTCAGGTCATACAGTGGATTCTGCACATTGAAGCAGCTGAATTAAACCAGTGGAAAACTGAGTATAAGGAGCTCTATACGACGTTGAGAACATTAATAAAGCAGCAAACCACCATTCGTTATATCGACATAAAGCAGAGTCACAGCATCCTGAGCAAAGAATGAAGGCACACTTCTGTTGTAGTTAAAGTGGCTGCAAAAGTTTGGACACATGCTTTTAACATTTTAAACAAGATCAGTGTTTTATTTTTGTTTTGTACAATTTTAGAGTGAGTAAAGATTAAAGGAGCACCGTCCAAAAGTTTGGACACCCCAAGACATCTGAGCAGTGAGACACCTTGTCCCAGAGTGTCTTGTTGACAGTCATGGTCAGGAAAGAGCAGGTGACTCCTGAAAGCTTGTCCCAACAACCAGCAGCCATGTTGTTCTCTGAACAGCTGCCTAACACTGTGAAAACTCAAAGAGCTGATGAAGACTAGAGGAAGACAGCAAGGTGTTTCAGGGAGCTGTTTCCTCACTTGGTGATGTCATTAAGAAATGGCAGTTAACAGGAAGTGTGGAAGGTCAAGCTGAAAACTTTGAGAGAGAGCTGCTCGCAGGGCTGTTAGAGAGGAGGACTGGTGGTGCACTGTTCTACTGTGGAGACACACCTGGACAGGTATGAGCTTCATGGAAGAGACACCAGAAGAAAACCTGTCCTGTGTCCTCACCACTAAACTCACACTCACAGGTTTGTAAAGGAAATAAGCCTGATGCTGTTTGGAGACACGTCGTGTGGACAGACAAAGGGACACCTGTCCACCTGTTACAGACAAACAAAACTGTGAATGTCGACGCTTGCTAAAGTTAGCATTCGTTAGCTAGCTAACTTGCTTCCAGCTACAACAGCAGCACATTTTAATCAGCACTGAGTGTAAGTTTATGTGAGGGTGGTGATGGTGGTCAAATGTTGGCGATAATGCTCCACCATCCATCTGCACTTCGCTGCTTAAAAAGAAGTCGAAGAAAAAGAGGAGGTGATTTTTAAAAAAGCCGTTGTCACTTCCAGTAAAGTGTAAGATGGCAGTGTGCGATGTGAGACAACACTACCCTGCTGATATTAGTCCACCACCAAGAAGTACGCAGTGTACGTAGTGTACTACACTGAAGTGCACTAATGAGAGTATGCAATTTGAGACACACACTATTTTTGTATACGTCACATTACAATATTTATATATTTCAGTGATACACAGTGGCTGAAGGTTGTCGTGTCCTGTTTCAGAAATGGACATCTCAGTGTGTTCTTTGCAGAGGCAAGCATGCAGCCTGGGAGGTTACCTGTCCAAATCTCAGAAACAAACAGAGCCAGAACGAAGAAGAGAAATAAACTAAAGGAAGGAGGTGAGACAAGATATGTAAGACAGGAAGCTAAGGAGCTTCAGTGAGGAGTATTGTTTGTGTAAAGACCAGATGAAGTTTTTGGCCTTTGTGGCAACAGTTATTAACTGTGCTGCTGGAACTGAAAGAAAATCTGAGGAAATTGAGATAATCATAGATGCAGCAGAGATATTTCTGGATGTTGTGGGTGTTTCTGCAGCTTCTGAGAGAAGGCTCTGACACAACTGGGAAATAGAACCTTTACAGCAGAATGGGAAGGGCTTGTAATTATTAGTGTTAGTATTATGTTAAGTAAGTGGAGACGTAAATCCAGTGGGTGACAGTTACGCAATCTAGTGGATGCCAACCTCCATTAAAACCAAAGAAGAAGAAGAAGAACAAACAAACATCTCAGTGCACCCAGTCGGCCTACAGAGGCTAGCCTGTCATTAGCCTAAATTAGCACAACAACATGAAGCAGGAGAAAACTGCCAGCACAGTGACAACAATACTTTCATACTAAAATACAACCTTATTTTCATGTTGTATCTTTATCTCTGGCAGGTTTAAAATTGTGCTAAGTGTTAACTTGTTTTGCAGCTTCAGAAGCAGTTAGCATTGGAGCCATGTCTTAAGCTAAGCTAACAGCTTAACAACAGGACAAACAACAGGATTAAAAGCACTGAAAATGTCATGTTAGCGTTGATCCCCATTCAGTCATTTTACCAATGAAGCACGTGCACTTACTTTGAGTCGCCGTTTGAGGCAGATGGATCAGAGTTTTGTGGTTTTAGGAGCAGCTAAGCTAACATTAGCAGTTTCTCCATGCTTGCAGCCTTTAAGCTAGGCTAACCTAAAACATGTCCTGAACCCTCTCAAGAGGTGAGTGTTGCAGCTCATGTGTCAGGTGTCAGGTGTCAAGAGGCTGGAGAGCAAAGGCGAGCAGGTGGAGGAGGGCTGGTTTAAATACTGGAGGGAGTAATTGAGGAATGAGGAAGTGGGTGGATGTAGGAGTCAGGTGACTGAGACCAGGTGGGAGAGTCTGAGGACATCTGGTGGACAGGTGGAGGATAGCAGCAGGTGTGGAGACTTCATGGTGGATGAGAGGTGTCTGGAGAGCGAGGAGCAGACGGAGGACGGTTAAAACCACTGAGCCAGACTCCATGATGGATTCACAGACATGTAGCTGACATTTATGTTCTTATCTGACTGTAGGGATGTTTAACAAGAGGAGCCAAGTTTTATCCTATTTATTTTCAAGTTTACTAAAATGATAGAGAAACAGTGGTTAGATCTCAGGCTGCCTCCAACAACACTTATTAAACACATGTAAATATGAGAGTTTCAAAATAGGGATAAAATTTAACACATAAGAAATACAAAGCAGCACATTTGTGGAAGGCATGTGTACAGATAAACAAATAAACTGTTGACACTAGAGCAATGAAATCAATGTGTGACATGAGAAGTCATTCAATTCAACAGAACTTTATTTATCCAGAAGAAATTTTTTGTGCCAGAGAACAAAACAAGTGACAATGATCTCAAACCAGAGCAACCAGTGGGTTCCACACTGGGCCCAGTTTTTAAACAATTTGGTCAGAGTGTAGTTGACATGTAGTTTGAGTTTTTAGTTTGACCCGTGTCCTGTCTGCTAACATGGAGGGAGCCAGCCACCAGGGGGCGATGTAGCTGTTGTGGCTTCACTTTTCAGGGGCTGCCATGTTGTCTATCTTTATTTACAGTCTATATTATATATACACACAGTATGTGTGACTGTAATTTACTTTCCAGCAGCAACATGATGAAGGTCAGTGTTTTGTCTGATGTCCAGGTGCTTGCTCGCAGCTACAGAGTGCGCTGCAGTAGGATGCTGCGAGCAGTTGATTACATGGAGACAGAACCTTTAAGTTTTGACCTGAAGAAAAGAGTTTGTTCTGATGACAGAATATTTGTTTAAAGAATGAGATAGAGAGATATTTAAGGAGTTACTTCATACCAGCTGAAGAGCAGTGTGTTACTGCTCTGTGTGGCTGAAAGTTTCCCTGTTTCACTCTGTTGCACCTGTTGCCACGCCCAGCAGTGATGTCACAGCGTCCTGACAGACGCACCTGGAGCTGAGGAGAGTTTCCAAATAACACAAACATCTTGTTAAGCTCTTACACAAAGTTAGAGACAAAAACTCTCTGGGTGTTTTATTTATTTTATTATTTATGACAGGAGCGTCTCTCTGACCCTTCATCCACAGGTGGCAGGTGTGGTTGCTGTTGTCATGGTAACACAGGGACCCTGATGTCAAAAAGAGGCCACGGCCCCGGAGTCACCGTCCGGCTGCCTGGAATCTATCCATCATCAGGCCCCGCCGGTTACCATGGAAACGACAGAGGGTTCACAATGAAGCAGCTGTGTGTTACACTGAGGCATCGTGAGGTTTAGACACACAGACAGCCACTCACACACTCCTGCCAGCTCCAGATGCATTGTGGGTACCACGGGGGCAATTTAGTTTCAAGTGCCTCTGTCTGAGAACGAGGCCGACACACACACACACACACACACACACTCGACATGATTCACCGTGCTGAGTTACAACCCAATTTGCAGAGGAAGAGTCTCACTGATGACCTGGCAACACGGCGGCTTCTTTATTTACTATCTGGCAACCCGACATCACATTTACTCTGAGCTGAGCCGAGGAGACGCCGGACCGCATCGGGCGTGCGTTGTTTGTGTCACAGCATCCTTCCTGTGAGGTAAACTGCTCGTAAGGACAAACACTTGAGTCATTTCCACGGCGACGAGGAGCTAATTGTCGCCCAACGAGCCAGTTTACCCATCATGCTTTGCTCTGGATTGGCGTGAAACAAACTGGAGTCTCATTACGACAAGCGGTGCGTTGTCATTAGATTCAATGGCTGCATTATCACAGCGGTGTGTGTGTCAGTGTGTGTGTGTGCCAGATGGTGATGCATCAACCATGCAGTCATTAGGAGGAAATTAGAATAATGAACAAACTGTCTGTTTGTCTGTTTGTCTCCTTTAGTTTCCTCCCATCAGCCTCCAGCACTATCAATACAGGAACATACACAGTGTGCAAACACCTGTAGATCTGACGCTTCTCAATTCAAAGATTCAAAATGTGGAGCTGCAAACTCACGACAAAGGAGAGAGGTCAATGGCTCTGCATGGCTGAAGTGTCATTAATGTCCCTCTGTGGGTCTCTAATCCTGCTTCTCTTGTAGTTTAGGAACATGTTCAGTCTCATTTCCCAAAATAGTTTCTAGTTTACCTCTACAGTCACATGAGCAGACTGATACCAGCTTCATATCAGTGCGTCCACTAACATGCTGAGCCCCCGTTGGGTTTTTAACACACACTGTAAAAATAATGAGTCTCATTCATGAACCATGAGCAGAATGAATCAGTGTGTGAACTGTTGACATGTATTTCAGCATTCATCAACATGTTAGCAGCTCTGATCTTTGTATTGAGCGACACAAGATTTTGTCAACATAAAATGAATTTATAAACAGCTTAACAGCACTAAAACATGGAAATACCATAATTATTAGTTTTCACCGCACCATATGTAGGCTAACTGCTAGCTAACAGGAGCACTGTCTGTTTATGATTGATTGGCGTTCATTAACACAGACACATACCCACAAATCCAAGTTTCCTGCAGCGTTCATGAATCTGGCGTCGGTTTGTAGTACCAAGGTTTTTTTATGTGCAGATCTAGGTTAGCCCCCGCTCGAGTTTTTAACATAGACTGTAAAAATAATGGCTGTAGCTGCTGTGAAATCACCCACTGGTTTATGGACTCCTGTTTTGAAGCTTCGAGTTCAGCATTTAAGCTGTCGCCATCTTGATTTTTTGGAGCCAGAAGTGACCATATTTGGGCGAGGTGGTGGATCTGAATGAGAAGCCGAGGACTAGTGATGTGCAGGTCAGGGTGTTTTAAAACTCACACCTACCCAGCCTGCTGTTAGAGCCAACCTGCCACTCCTGACCCGTAAAAACATGCACTGATCAACAGTGGTGGACACTAACAAAGAACATGTACTGAAGTATTGTTTTTGAGTATCTGTACTTTACATGATTTGTTTTTTTAAATGTATTACTTTGACTCACTACATTTCTATGAAGGCTGTTGTTACTGTGATCAGTTCTGCGTGTGGTTTGTTTGTCAAAGTAATGTTTGGAGAAACTTCTGTGTCTTTTAGGGTTAGCACTTAGCTTAGCATGGCAAAACTGCTAGCATTACTCAATCGTTCTGAAGCTGCTCCTGCAACTATAAAACTTTTTTTTACATTTGTAATATTCTACACTTCAGGATATACGATGCATACTGCATCATCACCTTGTTGACCCCGGTATAACTGTTGCATTTGTGTTTTCACTCATGCAGTGTTAAGAGTCCTTTTGGGGTCCAGACTGGATATGTGATGCGTAACCTTGGCCCGGGATTAAACTCTCAATCTTCTGCACCAAAGTCAGTAGTCTTGGCCAATGAACTAACCAGCTGTTTGGATTCTGACAGGCAAATGGGAACCATCAGGAGGCCGCAAGGAAGTCAAGCAAAGCCAAATACCTACACAGAGTAAGGCAGGTCCTGAAAAGTCGTCTGAACGGAAAGAACAAGGTCCGAGTCATCAACACGTACGCCCTGCCAGTCATCAGATACCCTGCTGCTATAATAAGCTGGCCAGAGGAGGAGATAGAGGCCACTGATCTCAAGACAAGGAAGCTTCTCCCAGTGCATGGAGGGTTTCATCCCAGGTCCAGTGGGAGGGGGATTTATGAAGATAAACAACCTTGCTTACAAACAATCATAAATAACAAACAATAAAATAATAGCATGGGCAAAACAGTTACATTTTTATTTTGTAAGAAAAAAAAATCTAGGTGGCGCCCTGTGCTGTCGATGTTGCCTTTGGGAGGATGGAAGATCTGACACCACTATTGTGTATAGAATTATTATTTTAATCTTATTTTCTCAAGGCTTAAATGTTGACTTTGTGATTTCTCCAACTGGTCTCAATAACAGAAGACAAAGCAGGATGTTTGTGGTGGTGACTGCTTTGATTGACAGGTATCTCAGCCGATCATCATCTTTGTTTATGTGCTTTATTTCAGGATACATATCGGTGGTAAACAGAGGTTTGTTTTCTCGGCTCAGCTCAGATCGACTCAGGTCAGCTCGTTCTGCTCCGTCAATCAAACACATCAACAACAACAACACTGTTTACCGTTACTACGGCAACACAGCAGGAGAGCGACCTCAGCTGAGAGAGGGGGAGAGACAGGAACACATTCATGTTCAGAGACGGTTTTAACATCGAGGTGAAAATGTAGTTATTCAGCTAAAACACACACACACACACACACACACACACACACACACACACACACACACACACACACACACACACACACATCCCTCTTTCCTCCAGGCAGCCAAAGTCACGTTGCCTTTTTGCTTAACCTCTATTATATCCCAGAGTGTGCACGTGCGCACACACACATGCAGTCACACACATACACACACACACATGCACAGCCTCGCTCTGAGTGCAGTGTGGAAGGCGTGGGCTGTTTCTTCAGGTTACATCTCTGCAAAGATGATGGATGGGGGATATAAAATCCATCTCTGCAGGCCATTTAGAAAAGAAATGAACACAGACACTGAAGGAGACGACAGGGAGATAGATAGATAGATAGATAGATAGATAGATAGATAGATAGATAGATAGATAGATTTCAAACATTTGATAATTGCTTAGTGGATCTGCTGCAATTATTGGTGGAAAAAAGAAACAGAAAAGCCAGAGGAAAAGCAACAGAAACAGACAAGACATGATCCACATGGAGGAAACTCTGATGGACCGAAGTTCTGGAGCTGAAATTCTGGCCAGGCAGCAGCCAAAATTGCCACAGATGCTGAAGATGGAATAGGCCGAAGAGAGACACAAAACAACTGCGTGAAGAGACTGTGATCCACTCAGCAAGTTGTTTTGGTTGGGATTTTGATAGCACTCTCCTGTGGCAGTTGTGCTACGTAATGCTCATCATCTAGTCAGAATGAGGGAGGGGCATGTGTGGAGGACTGCCTTTGACACCCCTAGTGGATATTATGAGTATCTCGTCATGCCTTTTGGACTTACCAATGTTTCAGCTTTGTTTCAGGCCCTGATGACATCCTCCATGATATGTTAAACTGTTTTGTGTTTGTCTGCCTCGACGACATACTCATCTTCTCCCCGGATGAGGGCACCCATGTTTGCCACGTCCAGCAGGCGCTTCAAAGGGTTCCTGGACAACCAGCTGTTTGTAAAAGCAGAGGAATGTGAGTTTCATGTTCATCATCTTAGAAGCAGAGGAGAGGATGGATCCTGATAAGGTCAGCACTGTGGCGAGTTGGCCGACTCCTTCCTGCCAGAAGGACGTTCAATGTTTCCTGGGGTTTGCTAACTTTTATCGGGAACTCATTAGAAACCTCAGATCTATTGCTGCACCATTGGACGCTCTAACCTCCTCCAAGTCTCGGTTCTCTTGGGATTCCCAAGCAGAGACAGCCTTCCTGAGGCTGCGGAGGAGCCTCACTACTGCACACGTCCTTGACCTGCCGGACCCCTCCCTCCAGTTTGTTGTGCAGGTTGATGCCTCGGACCTTGGGATCATTGCCATTCTCTTTAAGAGGTCAATAAAAGACAACAAGTTACATCCCTGTTCTTTGCTCTTCAAGTCGTCCGCAGAGAAGAATTATGATGTCGGGGAATGTGAGCTTTTGGCCATAAGGGTGACATTTAAGGGGCAGAGACACTGGTTGGAGGGGGCTAAGCAGCCATTCTTGGTTTGGACGGACCATGAAGACCTGGACTACTTGAGAACGGCCAAGAGGCTAAACGCCAGACAGGCAAGGTGAGCTCTGATCTTTTCCAGATTTAACTTTTCTCTCTTCTATCCCTCTGCTTTAAGCCAGGTGCCCTTTCAAGACTGAACCTAAGACCAGCTTTCCCATTCTGTCACCTTTGTATTATGTCACTTAGAAGACTGACAGGTAAAAGAAGCTAATCAGAGATGTTGGATTCTAGATGGGGTTCCCCCGAACTGGCTCCTTGACCCTCCTGTGCTCCATTCCTAGGTTATCCACTGGGCTCACTCCTCTCTCCTCTCCTGCCATCCTGGAGTCCAGAGGATGGTCTTCATCACTCACCAGTGGTTTTGGTGGCCATCCATCAGGAAAGAGATGCCGGAGTATGTGGCCTCCTGCCCATCTCTGGTCTCCTGCTACCTGTGCCCCAGCGCCCCTGGACAGACATGTCCCTCAATTTCATCACTTGTTTACTCCCCTCTGAGAATAATACCACTGTACTGACAGTTGTTGACGATCTTTATGAAGATGGTTCATTTTATTCCTCTGGCTAAACTCCGGCAGACGGCAGAGGTGGTTCTATAATATGTGTCTTCATAGTTTACCCAAAGACGTCTTGTTTGACTGGGTCTATCATCCTGCACCACCCACAGACCGATGACAGACTGAGAGGCTTGAGCAAGACCTGGCGACTGGGTTGTGGTGCCTCAGCAAGTTTTTTGGTTGAGATTTTGATAGCACTCTTCTGTGGTAACAAAATCCATAAAGATGTCATTTACTGGAAGCCCCTGGAGCCCCACAACACCATGGCCCCCTGGGTAAAAGACGGGGTAGGGCAGGGCTGTGTTGCCATTGTCCCACTGTCACACATTGGACAGGAGAACTGGCTAAACTCCGGGGTGACATCATTTGTGGTGACAAGCAGCACCACTTGTGTGAGCCCGTGGCTCTCACTTTGTCAGGACTGACGTAGCTGCAAGTTTTTGGTTAAGATGTGGTTGAAGTTTAAGTCAGGTTGAATTCAACCAACCATCAATCAACGGTGGGTTAAAATCAACCTATACTGGATTGTTCCTGTAAACCAGTGCTTGGTTTCTTTGACCAAGAATGCTGGGTTTATTGGACATCCCAGCATGTTGGGTCAAAGTAACCCAGCTTTTTACTGGCAAAGGTTTTATCACACTTACTTCCTGTAACACATGTAGTAGTCGTCAACTGGATTAATCTTGAAGTTATATTCCCTTTGTCTGCCCCACGGCCTCTCTACAGTCATCTGACCTCGCTGTATGTCATGGCTGTGTGTGTGGAGGAGGTCATACAGCAGGCGAGAGGCTGCAGCGTGATGATACACAACACCAAAACCTACAGACAGAGAAACACTGAATCAAAGGTGACCCAGGGCATTGAACTTATATAATAAAAACACATGGAATATGTACACCTAATTAAAATGCTTGAAGTCAACGATTTAGGCTTGATTATTGTTTTTAATGTAGGCAGGTAGGATAGTCAGTTGGTAGGTGGGCAGGGAGATGTTTATTTCAGTCCTTTCCTTTTCAAAGGAACTGTGCAGTGAAAGGAGTTTCTTCATCAGAGTTATTGTGGGGTTTGTTATATTCTGACCTTTATCTAACCACGATGTTCCCCTGAGATGTAAATCTGTTTCTGGCTGTCCTGCTGACAATTGCAGCTTAATGATGTTCAATGAACTCACACGGAAACAAGAGGAGAGAGGAGAGCTGAGAGGAGGGAAAAGCATCACGCAGACACTTAACATCAAATATTTCATGCTAAATATAAAAAAAGAATCCCTACTGACAATGTCACTGATTTAAGAGTTGATATGTGAAATTACTTAAAGATAAATTTCACAAACAAACATTTGAGCTCAGCTATCATTTTCATCACTGTCATAATGTATCAGCAACCCAATTGCACTCCAAACACAAATGAATGATGGCATTGTACGTTTCTGCAAACTGTGCCCATGTTACACTCGTACATCATCATGTAACAGATACACTGAAACTTTTCATCAACCCTGTGTTAACATGTGGTGATGTTAAGAAATAAAAAACACCTGGTTACGGTGAGGGAAAGATCATGTTTTGGTTTAAAACACCCAGTTTTAACGGCACAATCCCTGCTGAAAAATCAGCAATGTTTCTGCAAAAACCACCAAAATCTGGTGCTGCTGGAAACACAGCAATGTGACGTGGCAACTTCTGAGGCTGAAAAATGAAGCCAGAACCTGCAGTTCCTCTGATGTCCACTTGAGGCTGGCTCCAAGAGCGAGTCAGATTATCATTATGATTATGATCATGAATACAGTCCATCTGATGCTGGTTTGGTTTCATCACTGTAGCCAGTATCTCACTATCACTATCCTCATTCAGATTTTAAGAAGCTACAAATTATATTCAGCCACAAAATAAGTCTGAAAAGCTGCAAATCAGAACGGAAGGACAGAGAGTTGTTGACTAGAGATGATGCGCCGTCTCATGGTGAGGTCACTTCCTGTCAATGTTACGGAAGCACAGAGAGTTGTTGACTAGAGATGATCCGCCGTCTCGTGGTGAGGTCACTTCCTGTCAATGTTACGGAAGCACAGAGAGTTGTTGACTAGAGATGATCCGCCGTCTCGTGGCGAGGTCACTTCCTGTCAACGTTACAGAAGCACAGAGAGTCGTTGACTAGAGATGATGCGCCGCCTCGTGGCGAGGTCACTTCCTGTCAACGTTACAGAAGCACAGAGAGTCGTTGACTAGAGATGATGCGCCGTCTCGTGGCGAGGTCACTTCCTGTCAACGTAACAGAAGGACAGAGAGTCGTTGACTAGAGATGATGCGCCGTCTCGTGGCGAGGTCACTTCCTGTCAACGTTACAGAAGGACAGAGAGTCGTTGACTAGAGATGATGCGCCGTCTCGTGGCGAGGTCACTTCCTGTGAACGTTACAGAAGCACAGAGAGCTGTTGACTAGAGATGATTCGCCATCTCACGGTGAGGTCACTTCCTGTCAACCGCCAGGCTTTTACATTTTATTGTGTCCAAAAGGGGCTTTAGACATGCTCCAGCTTCCTCCCACAGTCCAAAGACATGCAGGTTAATTGGTGACAGTAAATTGTCCGTATCAGTCCTGTGAGAGTCTGGTGACCTGTCCAGGGTGAACCCCGCCTCTGTCAGCAGGGATAGGCTCCACCCCCTGTGACCCCTAACAGGATAAGTGCTTATGGAAAATGAATAAATGTACACATTTTGGTGCATTACTTCTCACAGGAAAACATACAAACATCTTTGAACACACCAGAGGACACAGTAATCTTCTACCAATAAAGGAATGATGGATTCATGTCTTCAACAGACGTCTGATATCAGGGAAAATAAATAATATTGTCGACCAATCAGGTGAAAGCTCTAATGAGCAGGTCATCACAGCAAAGGGTTTAAAACTGAGACATTGAAGCCAACAGTTAATGCAGCAAATGAACCGCTTTACTGAAAGACTGGTCACTACTGCAGAGAGTGTGTGTGTGTGTGTGTGTGTGTGTGTGTGTGTGTGTGTGTGTGTGTCTTAGAGAGAGAGAGACAGATCAGTATTGGATTTTGAGTCGTTTATATTCAGCAGGGGTTCGCAGATTCTCACTGCTACAGTATAACACACACACAAACACACACACACACACACACACACACACACACACACACACACACACACACACACACACACACACACACACACACACACACACACACACGCACACACACACACGGCTCCTATATATATAAATCCATTACAAGTTATTGTTGGTTGGCGTGTTTCTGCGGCAGCTTTTGCTGAATAAAAACCTCTGATTCAATTCAAAACTTTATTGTCCCGTGAGGTAGATTTGGTTTGCAGAAAGAGTTTTACGATGAAAACAATAAAAACACATAAAAACGACGGCGGCGGCGGCGGCAGATGCAGAGCAGCGTGATGTGATCAGAGCTGAGTGGATGAGTGAGAATCAGCTTTAATGGAGTCAGAGCGAGTGTGGAGCTGGGAGAGGAAACCTGCTGGAGTCACCGTGGAACATGATTACAGAGGCTGGAGCCCTGCTGGAGCCCCCTAGAGACCACAGAGGTCATTACACACAGCGATATGGACGATGATAAACAACATACTTTCACATAAATGTTCCTCAGACAGCTGCTGCGCCTGCGCCGACATTTTAGTTTGAGTACGAGAGAGGAAAGCAATAAAGAAGGACAGACTGAGAAGAAGCTTGGATCAATTTAATAAATGAACATTTTCTGAAGGAACTCTGCTGGGTTATGAACTGAAATATGCACTCGGAGGTGAATTACATTAAGTTCTGGTAAAAAATGAAATTTAAAGTGATACTACGTCACTTTGCTGCAGAATGTTGAAGCTTATTTCTACATCCAGCAGTTACAGAGCAACAAGATGATTCCAGTCACCAGAGGAAAATATTGCATTCTGCATTCCTGCAAACCACAAATACATTACATTATCTGTATGTTGTATATGTGTCATACGGAAACTAAGCTCTGTCTCCACCAAACCCTTCCAGTACAGTCCCTCTGGACCCAGCAGTAGCCCTTCAGACATGGTACCTAGACCCTGGGTCTGTTCAGACAGTCCTCTTAAATGTGGGCGGGGTTGTTGTCACTCACTGCTTCGTCCAGCACTGGCTGTATTTCCTCATCAGCGGTGACACAGATGGAAGTCTGCACCTGGTTTATGGTCCACAGAACGAGGCTGCACGCCCACATTTTCAGAACAAAATCCAACAGGCTGCAGTGAGAGTCTCTCTCCATGGGATATTTCAAAATAGCAGCTTTGTGCATTTAGTCCTTCTCAGGCAAGCTCAGGGGTTTAGTGTTGCTGTAGCCCACAGGAAGTGAGGATTAGAATATATGACCTTCACATAATCCGCTCCAAATCAATCTATATTTTTAAAGTCAGCACTAAAAGTGTCTGTCATATAAAAACTAAAGTGATGCTCAAAGTTGTCACAGGTAAATTTAAGGTGTGCTGATGGATTCACGTCATCAACTCATGCATTGAGTAACATTACAAGTTAACGTTCCACCTTAAAAGTTGCCGGCAGTCGGCCCAGTGAATGAAGTGATTTTTTCTCTTTCATTTTATAGTTGTAGTTTACTGATGTATGAACAGAGGTTACATCAAACCAGAGTGAGCGTCCTCTACTGACCAATCAGACTGCAGTGTTCACAGCTCCACCTTTTAGTACCAGATCTGTGTGCTAGGTACCCCAACAGAGGGGGGACCAAACATGGGGACGCTAAGGAACGCTGCTATTGGTACCATCCACAACTCTTCACTGTGGAGACAGAAACTATGAACTGACTGACTGCTGGTGGAAACTGAACTATAAAGACCACATCAGCTGATGAACTGCATCCTGTGTCTCTGTTGGACCATATTGGTCTCTATGTCTCTGTCTGTCTCTGTCTCTGTCTGTCTTCAGTGTTTCTGTCTCTAATTTTCACAGGAACATTTTTCAGTTGTGACTTTATTTATCATTAACAAAAAACATGAATTCATTCTGGTTATTAATGATCGTCGACGGGAGCGTCTGTGTGTGTGTGTGTGTGTGTGTGTGTGTGTGTGTGTGTGTGTGTGTGTGTGTTACAGTAAATAGTGATGAAGCAGCAGTTCAGTTCAGTCAGCTAAATGCTAATCACACGTCCAAACCAAACCTGCTCTCATCAATCCTCCTTTCATCCCTCCTTCCTTATTTCCTTTTCTCCTCCCTCCATTTCTCCTTCACTTCTTTGTTCCTTCTCTTCTTTTTTCTCCTTTATTCAGTTTCTCTTGTTCTTCTTTGTTCCTTCTTTTTCCACTTTGTTTCTACACGTCCTCTTTTTCTGTCCTTCTTTCCTTCCCTCTCTCATCTCCTATCTCTTCAGGCCTTCCTCTGCCACTTTCCCTACCTGTCCTCTCCTTTCCTTCCATCCCAATTCTTCTCCTTCCATTTGTGTCTCTCCTTCACTCCCTCTCTTTCCCTTCCCTTATTTGCTCTTCTCCTCGTCCCCTTCTGCCTCCCTTTGTCGTTCCCTCCGTCTCCAGTCCTCCTTTGTCCTTGTTTCCTATTTTCTTCCTTTTCCTTTTCCCTCCTTCCTCTCCTCCTACCCATTCCTTCTTTCCCTGTTAGGTCAATCTATCACTGTGTTTCGCCTCCTTCTCTCCTTCATCTTTTCATTTAGTCTCGTTTGTTTCTGTCCTTCTTTCCTTCCTCCTCTCATCTCCTACCTCTGTTCTCCTTCTCCTTTCCTTTCATGTCACCTCTGCACCTTCCACCTTTCTCTTCTACCTCCTTCCCTTCTTCTCATTTACTCTCATTTACTCTCATTCATCGCCTTCCTACATCCCTTCATCTTTCCCTCCCTCTCCCCTGTTCTTTCCTTCCTTTCTGCCTATCTCCTCCTCCTTTCCTCCTTCTCCTTCTCCTTCATTACTCAATTTACTCCTTCCATTCCTTCTCTATTTTTTCTGATCTTCCTTTACCTTCCCCATCTTTCTCTCCTCCTTCCTTCACTCCTTCTCTTATGCTTCCCTTTTCATTCGCTCCTCTCCTCATCTCCTTCCCACCTCCCTTTGTCCTTCCCTCCATCAGCAGTCCAGTTTTTCTTTATGTTTCCTACCGTCCTCCTCCTCTTCTCTCCCTTCATTCTCTCCTTCTTTGTCTTTCTCCAACCCTCCTCCTTCATCTCTTTCTTCCGTAGTTTCCTATCCCTCTTTCCTTCCTTCACTTCTCTTCTACTTTCCAAACTCCATCTCTCCTCCTTCAGTTCTTGTTGTTCTTCTCTTTCCTTCCTTCCTTCCTTCTTGTCTCTTTTGCTCCTTGACCTCTTTTTCCTGTCGTTTTATTTCTTTCATCTTCTCCTCCCTTTCCTTTCCTTTCCTTTTCCTTTGATTACTTTTCTATCCTCCTTTTCTCTGTTTGTCCTCCTTCTTTTGTTCTCCAGCTCTTTCTTTACTTTTGTTTTGACCTTCTCCTCCTCTGTTCTTTCCTCTCCTCCCTCCCTCTCCGGTCATTACTCAATCCTTTGTATTACTGTCTTCACTTCTCTCATTTTTCTTCATGCTTTCCTTTTTCTCTCCTCCTTCCATCCTTCCTTTTTTTATTCTTCCCCCTCCTACATCCTTTCTTCTTTCCCTTATTTCCTCCTCCATCTCTCCTACTTTCGTTTTTTTTGTTTAATTTCATCTTGTAAATAATATTCTCTCGCTTTTTTTCTCCTCCTTTTATCACTCCATCATCCTGCTTTCCTTCCTTTGCTTTTGTCCATCCCGCCTTTAATTTTTCCGTCCCGTCATCCCTCTTTCTTTCAGTCACATGTTCATCTTCTTTTCCTTCTTTCCTAGCCTTTTTTCCTTCTCCCCCTCCTTCCTTTCCTCCATTTCATTCTTTCTCCTCTTGCATCCTTCCTTCTTTCCCTCCATCCCTCCCTCCTCTCTCCTCCTTTCTTTTTCGCATTTTCAATAACAAAACTTCATTTTCTCTTCTTCTCCTCTATTTATCTCTCATCACTCTTTTCCTTCCTTTGCTTTTGTCCCTCCTTCATTTAATTTCTCTTTCTCATTATCCCTCGTTCTTTCAGACATATTTCCCTTTTCCTTTCCTTCCGTCCTAGCCTTTTCTCCTTCTCTCTCCTCCCTCCTTTTTATTCATCCCCCTCTTGTATCTTTCCTCTTGCCTTTCCATCTTTTCTTTCTTTGCATGTTCCATCTCTCCGTGCATCCTTTCTAATCTTGTATCCTTCCCTCCTTCCCTCCTTTCCTTTCTTCCCACTTAGCTGCCATACCTTCTCTCTTCCTGTCCTTGCCTTCCTTCTCTCATCTCCTATTTCATCAGTCCTTCCTTCCTTCCTTCACTTTCTTCACCTCCTCCCTCCTTCTCTCCTCCTCTCTATTTTATACATCTTCCATCTGAACTCACTTCATCACATCTCACAAACAATATTTGCTCTTCTTCCTCCTCTTTTTATCCGTCTGTCACCGTTTCCTTTCCTTTCGTCCTCCTCCCCATCACTTCCTCTTCCTCCCTCCTTCCTCCCCTCCCTCCCTCCGTTCCTTCCTTCCCTCCCTCCATCCTTTGAAGGCAGAAATTGATTTGATCACTAATTGTGCTGAAACAAACAGAAGTTGATTAATTCATGTTTGCGCTCGCTCGCTCTGATAAATGAGTCGGCGCGCTGAAAAAACAAACTTGTTAACATGCGAAGAAAAAAGAGAAAGAGAAGGAGAGAAGGAAGGAGAGAAAGTTAAAGTGTTGGTATTGTGAGCAGTAAATGGGATCACTGCCTCGTTTAGCCCGCTGGCTAATTAGAATTCACCGTGTGTGTCCATTTGTTGGTATTCACTGTGTGTGTGTTTATTTTCACTGTGCGTGTGTGTGTGTGTGTGTGTGTGTGTGTGTGTTTATTTTCACTGTGCGCGTGTGTGTGTGTGTGTGTAGTCATTGATCAGCCTGACAGAGACTTATTATGGTGTCACTTTATGTGACCCCTTTTGACCTCGCTGGCGGTAAAAGTGTGTTTATGTGTGCAGCGTGTGTGTGTATTTGTATATGTGTGTGTGTGTTTGTCCTGCTAATGACTTGTCAGCTTCCACCACAAGTGCTAAAGGTGACGCTTCCTCCCTGGAGACACACACCCACACTTACACACACACACACACACACACACACACACACACACACACACACACACACTCAAACACACTGAATACAAAAGTACGCATTATTTTTTTTCTTCCTCTCAGACACAAATATCAACAAATGCTGGAGCTGCCACTAGAATTAATATGAAAGGACTGAGACGCTCTGTAAAGTTAACTTACAGTCCAGTCCAGGTATTAGACACCTCCAGCTGTGATGCTGCTCTCAATGGACATACAAGGGACACAGTTGAGAACATATGTACACCTGTACAGTTAGATTTACATGCAGCGTGCTCACAGTGGAGACCAAACATTAGACACATGTAGGCTGCACAGTTAGTTTACATTATTTAACATTAGCTTTAAAACAAAGGCCAGAAAATAGTCATATACAACTGTACTAATAGTTTCTGATAGACTCACAAGACACATCCAGCTGCAGTGTTTTAATGGACAAGTAGACACATGAACTAGTGACGCACTTTAATTACTTAGTCAATTATTCAAATTATCTTCATAGGAACTCACCAAAATACCTTCTTTACATACGATGTTATACGTCAGTGATCTGTCCAGATAAAGGACAGGCAAAGACCAGCTAACATGTTTGTTGTTTGTCTGAGTGTGTGTGTGTGTGTGTGTGTGTGTGTGTGTGTGTGTGTGTGTGTGTGTGTGTGTTTCTGTCTGTATCATCTTCCTCACTGTGACCTAGTCACATGTCCACGTTTGGTCATGGACTCTCCACGTCCACATATGACGTCCAAGGTACCCTGGGTGTGTTGGTTGTTGACGTTTTGGGACGCCGTGTCAACTGTTTTCAAAATACACTTCCTGTTTTCACAGGAAATGTACAGCTGGTATACAGTCTCTTTCAAAATAAAAGCACTACGTCGGTACAACACTGCAAATTCACTTTTTTTTTTTTTTTATCTTCAACAACACACACACATGATTAAGTTTTGGAAAAAACAACAGGGTTTGGCTTCAGAACCTCACCACTCAACGCTCTCTCGGGTGAAAGTCAGTGTTTGTTGGACCCATCCACCACCCCTCCCGCCTGCCGCCATAACCTTCATCCTTGTTCCGTCATTCAAAGGTTTTGTGTCATTTTGAACCGGGTCATCTGCACATTAATTTCATACGTGATATGTCATGATCCGTTAGAGTAAGACATGATACCAGATGAATGAAATCCCCCATTCTGTTGTGTTCACGTCTATCTTTACTGTAAGGAAGCCTGGAGGGACAATTAAGTGTGATTCAACTCGCCTTTGTTTAGGAGAGCAGGGGGAACACAGGGAGGGGTTTTATTGGACATTGTGTCCGAGGTTAGTCTTCATATAGCCTGTCTACTGTGGTTACACCTCGATAATATAACCTACATATGATCTCGCCTTTGTTCCACTAATGTATTCACACACACTGGACACACAGCTCCACTGTTTCATTTGCTGTGTGGTCTAATGTTATCTTGTGGTGTAACTGATGCTGTGCTGCTTATCTTGGTTAATATAACGACTCAAGCTTCACCATGAAAAGAAGAAGAGTGGAGTACGACGGTCCCGAGCTGATACATGTAATTTGCATTTTCTGCAAACAGACACACACAGAACACTTTCATGGATCCAGGTCTGAAATTAGGTTCATGCATATTCATTCTCCCCTCTCTATGCGAAGTCTGGAGAAACTTTCTCCCCTCTGAGACTCAAACTCTCCTCAGTCTGAAGACGGCCGGTGAGCTGCGAGTGCCCACTTTAAAACATAATAAAGGAAGAACGTATGAGGCTGTAAAATCTGTCGTGATAACCTCTCTGCTCACTGTCAGCTTGAGACTGGACCTGAGGCCCTGCAGCCACAGCTCTGCAAACACACCATTGATTGTATTGTGGTTTTCCTTCTGACCATTGTTCAGAGTAAGAAAAACAAACCACAGAAAATAATCTAAATTCTATTTATATTTTATAAATAATAAAAGTAACTACAGCTGTCAGACAACAAGTTCTCCACCGCTCAGACCACATGAAGCGTTTGTTGCTACCCTCTTTAGCAAGATTTTATACTTCTGTGTCGAATTGAAACAGAAGAGTTTGTGTGTTCCTGTTAACGGTCGTAGTTTTTAACATGTGGTTTTCTTTGTGAAACAGTCACAGTTGCATCGAAACTACTTGGTTAGGTTTAGAAAAAAAAAAAGATGGTGGTTTGGGTTAAAATAAGTCTGTTTATTCACAACATGATTTAAAATAACTCAACTTGATTTATGGTTTCTTACAAGATACAAACAATAATTTCTTGGGTTAAAGTCCTGTGTTTGTTTGATCCATCCATCCACCCCTAACCTGCTCCCTACATGGACTTTATCACTCTTTATACTACGTCACCTGAGTTCCTCCTTTGCTCCTGTCATGATTACTATGGCCGCTAGAGGTCACCTCACAGTGAGATTAAATAAGAGTTCTTGCTCGTACAAACAACCTACAGTATGTGATCATATTTTGAAAGAGGAAAGTCTTCAAATAAATAAAGTGCAGTAGAAAGTGGCATAAAATGGAAATACTTAAGTACCAGTACCTCACACTCACACCTCACCAGGCTGGTCTCATGCACTGTTCAAACGCTTTCTTGCGAAAAGTAACACATGTAATGATGAGCCAGTGATTCATGTTTAACCCAAGTATTTTGGAGGGCTGCAATCATGTGACCAGTGCACTGACAGGAGTAAATAAGGAGGCAGGAAGCGCAGTGATGGGTTGTTACAAAACACTCATGAGGCAGCTTTTAAAGCAGCTTGTTAAACACCTAATTTTTTATTTCATTATGCAAAATCAAAGCACGTAGTTAGACTTAAAATCATTATTCGGTTCAACATTCACCTGAGAAGGGAACACTCGGCTCCCAAGTGTTACTGACTTTCCAGCTCCTTATTTTGATTTGTAACCAGCGGCATTACAAACTGCATCTGTGCATCTCATAACGCTGGCAAAGGTGCCTTTGTGTGTCATTATGTTACGTGACCATCCACTGACATAGTGCCGCTATGTGACAACTTCGGTTGGTGGCCTCTGCGTTGACAACTGCTGCCGCCCAGTGTGCATTATACCACCGCAAAATGTGCCTTTGTGCATTAGTATCTAACCCCGAGATCATTTAACGAGTTCAGAATGAGAATGACTGCAAAGTCAGCTCCATACTTCGTCACTTTTGAAACGTTGATATCAAACAATGAAACATACAGATGTGATGTAGTCATGGTTTTCATGGAATCAGACCTGAAAAAAGTTTTTTAAAAAAAACACCCTAACAGCCACCCTGAACTCCGCAGCAGCCACTCAGAAAGCACAAAGAAAATGTATGAATAACTTTTTTGGTGTGGATCAAAGAAGACAGTGAATGGTCTTTGTTGGTTTGTTCAGCATCATGAAGTCAAACTGTGCGATCGACTGAGTAGAAACACACTGAACTCATTTAAACAGAGTCAGATCCTCCGCAGCATCACCTGAATCAAGTCGAGACGTTCAGCGCTACGTGACCACCTCTGACCTTTAGTTGGCCGACCTCTCTCCACCGCTCTCCTCTCTGTGACTTCCACTCCTCAGGGACTAACCTTGTTAAATAAAGCTCTAAAATAACTCCATCCTGCCTGTCTGCTCTGCTCTGCCATAAATCCTTCATCAAACACAGAGAGGAGAGCCGATCAATATCAAACCACCAACACCGAAGAGAAATCTGTCTGTGTGTTCTCTCTGCTTTATCTCCGGAGTGATAGTACTGATGACATTCCTTTATGAGCTGAATAAAGCTCAGTCAAGGTCATCTACTCTCATTCACTTTAATTCTACTCACTCTGGGAATCTGAATATATTTTAATCAACCTTCCTCACTATTTGAGTCTATATGTCTAAAGGCTTCTGGGGGTTTGAATCTATATCAAGTATATCTATGTATTTGTACAGTACGTGGGGACTGAAACTACTCCATTGGTCAAGTTGTTACACATGAAAACAGCTAGATGGCGCTGTGGACAGCAGTCAGTAACACAGACAGCTGTAGATACGATCCAGGCCTAAATCAGCTCTGTGTTAAAGCAACACGAGGGCGCGCTGCACCACATTCCCCGGAGACGATGAAATACGATCCGTGAAGGCCACTTTGAGGTTAAGATCGAAGAGTTTGAAGGCTTATCAGAGGCCAGAACACTGCACCTGTAACGGCAGCTGGATCAGAACAGACTAAAACCCAAAGTACAACTCGAGACAGCGAGTCAAGAGACGGTCCAAAATCTTTAATCCGTGGATCAGGTAAGGTCAAACCCAGGAGACAAAACAAAGACAGGGAGGTAGAGGGAATACTGGAACGCTTGATGCAAAAAGATGATCAGTGAATGAGATGTGGAGGGGATGAACAGCAGGTGAGCAAGTGGGAGGAGCAGGTCAGGTGGTTCATCAGAGGACAGGTGAGGTTGGCTGGGTCTGAAATAATAAGACAAAAACCAACAAAGAACATTCACTGTCCTCTTTGATCCACATCAAAAAACATATTCATACATTTTCTGAATGGTTGCTAGGGTGTTCAGGGTGGTTGTTAGGGAGTCTTTAGACTTTTAACTTTTTCATGTGTGATTCTTCAAACCATGGATACATCACATTTGTATGTTTTATAGGTTTGATATCAACGTTAAAGTGACGAAGTACGGAGCTGAATTTAAGGTCGTTGTCATTTGTCAAACACTGCTGCTCTGTCAGTGACCTCAGGATTAGATACTAACGCATAAAGGCACCTTTCACAGCGGTATGATACGCACCAGGCGGCAGCAGGTGTCGGTGCAGAAGCCACTAACCGAAGTTGTCATTGGATGGCCGTGTAACAACACTGACGCACAAAGTCCATATAGAGCACAGGTGAGGAAGTGGATGGGTCCATACCCCTGGTCTTTTGTTCGGGAGCCCGGTTTTTGTTTCCCAGGTGAACGTTGAGTCACACCATGATTTTTTTTCTGTAAACCTGACGACATGCTTTTGTTGCACAATGAAATCAATGTAAAACAAGGTGTTAAACCAATGTTGTAAGTTAAGCCTTGTTCAGGCTGCCAGCCCAAATCCATTTTTAGTGTGGATAGTGTGGTTCAGATGTCCAGAAGATAGCAAATATATTTGCAAATCCCACCCAAACTACATTTGGAGGTGGTTTAAATGAATTCCTAACAGAGGCGTCTCAGTCCAGATGCTCAAATCAGACTTTAACCTGTCTTTTGAATCTCTCACAACAACATCAAATTCAGAGGAACAGAAGTGCTGAGCAGAATCCATGCAGAGCTCTATGGAGGACAACACAGAAAACAATAGTCTGTGGACAGATGTCAAAATAAACTGTCTCTGCTGGCACTTTGGAGACAGGGTTACAGCACCACCAGAACAGCACCAGGCTTTGAAGCCAATTTTAAATAATGGTCAAAAGTGGAACCACACCAACCGGGTCCGTCATGTGACACCATGGGGCCCAAAGACTTTTTCCCATAGACTCACATTATCAAAGAGATGTATGGAAATCAGTAGCTACATTTTTTTGAATCCATGATGCTACTGGCAGAGCGCTATGGAGGACAACATAAACAACAGTCTGTGGCAACACATCCTCACCTGACCTCTTCACATATCGACATATACAACGTCCAAGGTACCCTGGGTGTGTTGGCTGTTGATGTTCTGGGACGCCGTGTCAACTTCAGCCTGTTACATGCATTGTCTGTTTTCAAAATACACTTCCTGTTTTCACAGGAAATGTACAGTTTGTATACAGTCTCCATGGTTACGTTTAGCCAACACACACACACACACACACACATGGTTGGGTTTAGGCAACAAAAGCACGTGGTTAGGTTGAAGAAAAAAGAACAGGGTTTGGCTTTAGAATCTATGGGATCCATCCACCACCCCTCCTGTCTGCCCCACTCTGACTTTCACCACCTTAACTTGTGTCCTTGTCCCGCTGCATTCCCCTCTGATGCTGCCAGGTGCTGTTAAACAATAACAGCAACCGGTCACGTATCATGCCGACCTGAAAGGACAGCTTTTCCCTGGACGTCTGATGCTGGAAGTCACTGACCAAGAGAAGGTTTTCAACAACTTCAGAGTCACACCATGTTGTCCGTGGACAGATGCCAAAATAATAGTCTGCTGGCACTTTGCAAAAACCTTGCAAAAAGTTGTAGTTAAGTAGGAACGTGTGTATACTTTGTTTTTAATCTTCTCCAGTGCTGTCTCCATTTTGTTGCTTGAACCCGTCCAGTACAGTTATGAACATCAGCATAAACTTCATTATTATTATTATTATTTAATAGCAGTAGTACAGATTTTAATAGCATTAAAACTGTCAGTGAAATAAAACAATCTAAAGTTGATTTTCCTTCAGTTTATTCCACAGGAGCAGAAGTTCAGGTTTATTAGCAGATAAAACACAGATTGATGCCGTCCTATTAAAGCTGCATGTGAGATTATATGAACTAAAGTTATTTATTATCTGTTCCATATGTTATTCATAAGAACAGAGAGAGGAAGACGAGCACTCGTAAAACAACAAAATAAAAGCCTCAGTGTAAAATATGGAAAAATAATAAAATGTTATTAACAGCAATTCAGTCGTGCAGAACACATTAAAAAATAAGTGCAGCACATAAGGACGAAGTTGTGAGACAACAGTAACCTTAACCTACGGCCAGAGACAAGTAAAGGACAAAATGTCCAACCAGCTTCATCCAGACACACACATGGTCCTTCAGGTCCAGATCTTTACACAGCCAGGCACTGATCGTCAAAACGTTCTACCTGGGTTGTGATTCTCTTCCTGCTTGTCAAGTTCCCCAAAGGTTTACAAAATGTTTTACCCCAACTCAAAAAAAAAAAAAAATCAGGTTGCTTCTCCTCAGATATCGATCGGACTCACAGTGTTTCTAAAAGGTGTGCAAAGGTGGACTCAGTGCATCACAGTGTAGAGGCATGGACTCTGGCAGCAAGGCTGCAGCAACCAGGAATTATACAAACCAGCAGGTAATAATGAAGGCAAAACTTTTGATGACTTAGAACAAAACTGGGAGTCAGTTGCAGAGAAAAACACCAAGAACAGTTTATCAAATCCAGATCTTTACTGAGTAGGTCAGGGGTCATACACGTCAAGGCAGAAAATTCGTTAAGGATAGCAAATGAAAAGCAAAGTCCATAAATCCAAGCTGAGTCAGAAACCAGGGAATCAAACACGAGGATGAGGCTGGAGAAGATGAACACACACAGGGGCTGATCACTAACTACACACAGGTGAGTGGAACAAGACGCAGGTGAAACACATGAGGCAATCAAAGGAGGCGGGGAAAGAAACACTAAACACAATGACAACACATTTCAAAATAAAACAGGAAGTGGACACAAACACATGAACATACACTTGACAGAATGTCACATAACTTGTGTTTCTCCTGTTTCAGACTGAGACAAAGGCTGAATGTGAAGTACACAGGTGCATTAAAGGTGCAGCCCTCAAATGACAGATCAGAGTTTCATAGTTCACCTGAGTCAGTGGCGTCAAAACTATTTTGAACGAGGTCAGATCAGATAAAGTGCAAATACGTGGTGACCAGCTGCTTCTCTAAATGTATGGGTTATTAAAAACAAAACAAAAAAATCACATAAAAATGAGACAAACTGAACTGTTTCACCTTTTAGTGAAAAACTTTGTATCGCTCCTGAAAGCAGCGGCCCTCGCTGTTGACTTAAAGCGCCGTACATGTGCTATGTTTTTTCAATGTAGATGTGCGGCAGGTGCACTCAAACACCAGAGCGACACCATTGCCGCATGCATGTGTTCCTGAGCACCTTTATTTCAGGGCACCACGGCTGCACCCAGAGATAAACTTCAACCTTTGGAATGCAGCAGCACGCACCGCACGTCATGTGACATTATCTTTTCCATTCTTCAGTAAATATCAGTGTGTGATAAATATGGAGGAGAAGCTGATCATGTTAGTGCAGAGCTGTCAGAGCGTCACATCTGTCCCACAGACACACAGGAAGTAGATCAGCTCTGCACTCAGGGTTTCAGGTAAACAGGCTGTGATAACCCTAACCTGTGTCCACACCCTTGAAAGCTGGCACAGAGTAGGCACAAGAGAAGCACCCAGCGCCCAACCTTGTGTTATGCTTTTTTGCTGTGGCCATGTCTGCTACCCAGTGGGAAATATCTTCAGGTATGTATCTGTTTGTTTGTTTACTGTCATTGTGAGTTAAACTGAAAATATGCACAGTGATATGTTTGATGGTGGGGCACGTAGGAAATTTTTTAAGACAAGCTGTGGGCCAGTATTGGCCCCTGAGCTGGACTTTAGACATGCCTGACCCAGGCAAATATTTTCCATCTGTGGCCCTGTTTACTTGTGGGGTCCCTCAAGGCTCCATTTTGGGCCCTATTTTTTTTTTTTCGCTGTACATGCTTCCCTTGGGTTGTCTGATATCAGACAGAACTGTCAACTCATTTACTTCAAATCTGAATGAGGATAGTGATAGTGAGATACTGGCTACAGTGATGAAACCAAATCAGCATCAGATGGACTGTATTCATAATCAATACGCCACAATAATATCAATAACCAGCGCCAATTCATCAGTCAGTGAGAATGTGTGTGTGTGGGCGGGGCATAAGCACATACAGCCAGCAGCAGCAGAGACCCACCGTCCTGACACCGGCACACCGTGAGGACGGAAACAGAGGGCTGGGCGGGGACGGAGCACCTGCCGCAGCAAGCCAACACGCCGTCTGTGGTCATTTTGACTTGACCAGCAGACTTCACTACAAGCTGATTGGCTGTTGAAACAGGTGACGTGCTTTAAAACCAGCTGAGTGTCAGGTGACACCATCAGCCGGCTTGAGTCCAGCTCAGACCGGCCGGTTCACACTGCTGACACTTTTCTCTGCGACGCTCTGAAACAGTTTCATCTCATGGTGAGTCTTTGGTCTGAACTGGACTTTAGAGTCCATTCTTTGTAAAGAACTTTGATAAGAGTTTTGACAGCTCCTCAGAATTTCAGAACAGATTAGATCAGCTATCAGAGCTACTTTTTCAGGTCAGTCTTCTTGCCATGTGTCCAGGTCAAAGTGTTCCACCTCAGTTGAACTGCTTCACGTACAAAGAGATATTTCTCTCAGGAAAACAGGTTCCACCACATCTGAGTGTCTCCCTCAACACTCAGATGTTCTGTCCAGGTTAGAGTGTTAAAATACTCCACACAAGTCAAACTGTCTCACCTAAATCAGGATTCTTTACTCAAAAAGCAGTCCATCAAAGGTCAAGTTGTTCTGAAAGCCTCTCAGTCTTATTTTGATGTTTTTACTGGAGCCTGACCAGAGATAACTCCTTCGTCTTGGCAGAGGATGTGACTTTATTATCGCAGACACAGACGACGTGTAGGAGCTGAGAGTCCTGGCGTCAAACCAAGACAACAAATAAAAATGGATGTATGATGCACACTCAGCTGCTGGCTAATTTATTATCACTTTGCCTTTTTCTTTCCTTTAACTCTGTGAGCTTCTTCTGCTGTGTTCGCCAATTAACTGCTATTTTTTGTGCAGTAGACAAGAAAGATAATCGCTCAATTTTCAGACCAGACAAACAGATGAAACGAAGAACATGATGGAGACAAACTGCAGAGAGGAAGGAGGAGGATGGAGAGAAACATCCTGACGGAGGGAGAAAAGTTGAGTCAAGAAGAGAAACAGAGAGAAAAAAGGAAAGAGAAACCTTCACCTTAAAATGCTCCTCTGGCCTCGTTGTTGGTCCAAGTCGATGACATTCAGCAATATATATCTGAATTGATTTTGGTCCAAAGCCCTTTATTATTCATCACCATGGAAACGGACACACCCCTCATTTATGGGATGTTCCACTCCAAATGGACCCGCAGCATCTGAACACCAGGGTGTGTGTGTGTGTGTGTGTGTGTGTGTGTGTGTGTGTGTGTGTGTGTGTTGAAGATTTTAGCTGTGGTGGATGAGTAAATTAACACTGTGTGTGTGTGCGTGTGTGTGTGTGTGTGTGTGTGTGTGTGTGTGTGTGTATGTGTGTGTGCGTGTGTGTGTGTGTGTGTCCTCAGGCGGTGGACCAGCTCGCTCTCATCCTCACTTCCTAATGAGATTTAATGCTGAGTTGTCCAGCTAACGCACACACTCCAACACACACACACATACACACTCCAACACACACACACACACACACACACACGGTTCATCCACCATGATTTTAATAATAACTTCCTGCCTTTATCCCAGCTGCACTTTGCCCGTCTGACTCTCACTCTGCTGCTACTGATGAAGTCATTCTGCTGCTGCAAAATAAAAGTGTCTTTCAGCGACACGTCTCGACAGCTGTTGTAGTGACTCTGATGAAATTTGGTTCGGACGTTCATGTTCCACTCAGGACGGATTATAATAACTTTGGTGATCCTCTGACTTTTCCTCCAGCACCAAATACCTGCAGCACTAATGACGTCCCATCAGCCTCAGCTGAGTCGAGCGCTCAGGCTTCACATGCTGAAACTGCGATGGTGAATATTGTGAACATTATGGGCTGTGAGCTCAGGTCCCACTAGAGGACGTGGGGCCCTCATGCCACCCTCATGGAGTCTGTTTCTGACAGTGTGGTCAGAAACATGCACACCAGTAGCCTGCTGGAGGTCATGTTGTAGGGCTCAGTGCTCCTCCTGTTCCTCCTCACACAGAGGAGCAGATAGCGGTCCTGCTGCTGGGTTGATGCCCTTCTACGGCCCTGTCCAGCTCTCCTGGTGTAACGGCCGCTCTCCTGGTGTCTGGTATCAACCTGGCTGGGCTGCAGGTACCGCCTCATGCTACCAGTAGTGACAAGGACACTAGCAGAAGACCAAACTAGAGAAGAATCAGTCAGGAAGGATAAGGAGAGAGAAAACCATTTCCTGTTTGTCTCTCCATTGTTCCTGTTGTCTCTTTGATTTGAACCAGAGCAGCTGAAACTGATTCACAATCGCTTGATTGGAATTGTTTCCTGTTTTTAAAGTTTGAGGTTTTCTTTTGTCGCAAAATTGGTTGCAGTTGTTTGGTACATGCAGCTCAGTACAGACTGTTAAGTAAAACTCAGTAATTGAAATGATGCGATCAGTAAAATGAGAAAAACTGCAGCACTGTATGAAATGTTTGGACTGTCTTTCTGGTGACGTCATAATGAAATCAGTGCACAGGTAGAACCACAGAGCAAATATGTATTTGTTACTGTAATAAATACAGTAAAATGTTGAGCTGACTGAGCTGAGTGCAAATAAGTGTTTTTCTGGCAGGCCCTCCTCTCTGCTCTCTGTGCTGCTCCATTTTTTCCCTCCAACACAGCGGAGGTCACCTGAGGCCTCTGTCATGCTCTGACACATGATTGGCCTGTTTTGCCAACTGAGTTTGAACAGGTGAGATGTGAGTGAGACCAACTGGTGTGAACTGGTGTTGCAGGTGGCCAGTGTTTTTCAGGTGAACAGTGTCTGCTGAATGATCCGATTTGTGCTCAGAGTTTTGCAAATATATGATTTATACAGAACGAAAGTGTGCTCAGAGTTCAGCAGTTTGGAGATCTGTTGGTAATAAATGAGCTTCAAGTTTTCAGAATCATGTGCATAGTTTTATTTTCTGTGTCTGCAGTGAAAAAACATTAAAGCTGGGGTGGGTAGAAATCTGGAAAAAAATCTGCAGAATGTTAAATACACCCTCCTGCTGCAGCTCTCCACTTTCTGACCTAAGCCCCTCCCACCAGATGACCACAGGCACATGCACACACTTCATACAGGCCCCCAGTGTTTCTGTACATTGATTTATTTCATCTTATTTCATCGTTTAGCTGCACAGCGCTCATTCACTCAGACCCTCCTCTGTCTGTTTATGAGACCGCAAATGAGACAAGAATTAGCTGCTAGCCACCCCGTGGTGTCTCCGCCTCTCCACGCCGCTGTGGACTGCTTCATCTGAAGGAGAGCAGGCAGCAGCTCAGGAGACGGACCTTTGGTCAGCGGCTGTATCAGCTTGAATTCAGCCAGCACAAACTGTCTGCTTTTGGCCGACAGCAGCGCTGGGTCTGTGTAACGGCAGCAACAGAAAGCTTGCAGATCCATCGGGGGGTCGGTGCTGTCTGTTCCTCTAGAGCCGGGGCTTGTGTTCTGCGGCCTCTGACCTGGGGTCAGTCTCCAAAGCTGCTTGACTGTTTCATCATACTGCTCTGTGCAGGCGAGACTCCTCCCTTTCATAGAATTTTATTAATGTAAACTTAGTGGAAATCTGTTCGAGTGTGGAGTAAAGAATTAAAGTGAAGTTGGAGAAGAGAGATCTGTCACACCTCCCCCACATTCCTCGGAGGTGTGAACTGTTGTGTGTGGAGGATCTGGAGGAAGAACGTGAGACATTTCTCTCAATGAACTTCGGCCGCATTCACATTGATATGTTTTAAGCAGATTGTCTCCTCTGCAGCTGGTTGCTTAGTTACAGAAAATACTACATAGATGGTGATAATTGAGACCAGAGATGTCTTTGCTTGGACCCACAAAAAAGTGGAACTATTAATAAAAGTAAGAGGAGTAGTAGGCGGTCAAGGCAGCGGGAAACAGATTGAGAGTCATTGCAAAGCAAATACAGCTCCATATTAGAGCAGCACCCACTGGGAGCATTAACCATCACCATAGTTACACAGGGAGGATGAAATCACTAAAGGTATGTGGACCTGGCTCTGACGTGTTGACTTGACATGCTGTGACTGATGAAACCCAATGAGGACGTGAACGTGGTGGTCTGCGTCAAAGAATCCATTTTTGCCCAGACAGACAAAAACACAACCCTGGAGTTTAGAAACTAACACGGGATCAGCAGCGTTTTCAAAGGTTTTAGGGGGTCCGGAGTAGTGTGGACGCTAGGCGTAAAGATAACTATAGTTATGCATATCAACAAACAAAAACAAATTAATGTGGATGTAGCAAAAGACCTGCATACCTCCTCAACACAGCTCAGACACAGGACAACAGCTCAGCTCCACCCAGGCCAGGAAAAATGATCACGGGGTACGACGTTTTTTTTTTACTTCCTGCGAATATAAACCAATTAATCAATCAATTTCAACATGTATTTTGAATCTACTTGGAATTGTATCCTCTGTTAGGACCTGATTTTCTTATTTTGTAAAGCAGAGGTAGTCACATGTCCTGGGCCAAAAAAATGTCCTCTGATGAATGATATGAGAAAACTAAAATCAAACTGACTGAGGAAATCACTGCAAGGTATCAAACCATCAGATCAAATCAGATCGTTTATTCATTCAATCTTGAAGCTACTTCTATTAATATTGGTTAAAGTGTGTACTGAACTGAAACGTTGAAATGTGTTTAAATTATAAAAATACATTTATTTATCGTGTAAATACACAGAACTTGTCAGTGATGTAAGTCACTAAGTAAATGATTGCACTTGATCCCATTCAAAGGTCAACCATAGACCTTTTCATGAGCCCCCCCCTCGGCCCTGGGCCAGGGTCATCTGTACCCTTTGACCCCGACCCCTGACAGCAGGCCTGCCTCCACCTCCACATATACCCGGATCAGCTAAAACATTAAAACCACTGACAGGTGAAGTGAATTACATCGATCATGTCATTACAGCACAGTGTTCTGCAGGGAAACCTTTGGTCCTTCATTCATGTGGACGCCCCTTAACACACTCCACCCAGCTACAACATTGTTGTAGACCAAGTGGCCCCCCCCCCCCCCCCCCCTCACTGCAGCAGTACCCCTGATTGCAGCGGCCCCCCAGCGAGGCAGTGCACCATGCCACGCCACAAAAACTGCTCAGGAATGGTCCAAGGAACGTGACAAAGAGCTCAAGGCATTGACCCCAGATCCTGATCTGATCAGCATCTGTGGGACAAACCAGAACCCCAGAGGGTCTTTATCCGGGCCTCGAGGGTCAGATCTATGATGGGGCCTCTGACCTGTCGAGACATGGAGACAAGACCTTTGGGGGTGTCCTGTGTTGTCTGGCACCAAAGTGTTGTTGATGGGTCCTTTAAATCCTGTGGGTTGTGAGGTAAGGTACCAGCATGCCCAGTGGATGCTCCATCGCATTGGGATCTGGGGAATTTGGAGGCCAGGTAGACACCTTGAGCTTCGTCATGTCTGCCGAGCCATTCCTGAGCAGTTTTTGTGGCGTGGCATGGTGCATTGTTTTACCTGAGGGGACAGGCTGCCATCAGGGAGTGCTGGTGCCAGTAGGGGGTGTACTTGGTCTGTCATGTGGTTTGGGTGGGTGTAGCGTGTCAAGTGGTATCCACATGAATGCCAGGACATAAGGTTCCTCAGAAGAGCATTGCACTGTAACAAAATGATCAATGTTATTGACTTCACCTGTCGGTGGTTTTAATGTCTTGGCCCGATTGATGTACGCTCCTCCACCTCTGTCATAGAGACAGAGGGACAAATGCACAGAATATGGGAGACACTGATCTGCCAGTGATCAGTACAGCATATTACTGGAGGCAGAGTCACCTTTTATCATCGCCTCCTCCATCACAGATCATGTAGGGACAGAGACAGAACAATATGTGGGAACCTTCATCTCAGCGCCCCTGATGAGGAAGTCCGTAATTACAGAAAAAAAGGGACACATCCCACCATGACAGACTCATCTGACTCAAACCCCTGATGGACAGCATCAAGAATGCATTCAAGTCATTTAATCATCCCCTCAGAGACCTGGCAGTGGATGAAAGATGATCGCCTCCGAGGCCAGAGCTGGAATGACCCAGAACATGAAAGCAGAAAGCAACAAAGTGAGGATTCAAGCTGTTTGTCTTGGCTCATTCAAAGAATAGCCACACAGTGGACTGTGTGACAGAGACGTCCCCTCTGGACATGGCCTGTCCTGTGATCTGTGTTGTGAAAGTTCACACTTCACAAGAGCTCAAAGTTTAGTTCACACACATCAAAATAAACTAGTTCATGTTTGGACTTCACATTTTGAATTTTCAACAAAGTTCACAGTCCCAAAAAACAAGTTTATGGTTATATCTGACATTTTTAACTGAGCTTCTCCAAATTTTTCTTTTTAGGTGGAACCACCTACACCTGCTGTAAACTCAAGTCAAACACAAGAACCTCCAATGAAAGTGACCTGAATAAATAAAACCATCACTTTAGTACAGTCTCTGTTACTGCTGTTGATGTAATGTGATTACTCATCACACTGATAATAAAGGCTGATAAAAAACACTCATACACAGCTCAGAGATATGTGAACACTTCATTTCTGAAACCAAACACAGTCGTACCTCTGCACCACTCACATTTATTAATACACACACAAAGTCATTAAATTGTTTGTGAGAAATATGTTGAGAAGGGTTGTGTTGCCCTCGAGTTGCAATGAATCTTGAAATAAATAAATAAAACAATCTAAATAAATAAACTTAGCTGTCGCCGTCTTTGCTTTGCAGATCACTAAAGCTGTCGTAAGCGTTGCCTGTTGATGTGACACGATGTTAATGTACCAACATATGAAATAATTTACAGGTTGAAAACCACATTAATAACTAAACTACAAAATATAAACTAGCAGAATCTGAGCTGTCTGTGACACTACAGACAGTTACATTCCTTCACTCCAAGGAGCCATCGAGAAATTTAAACTACATAATAATAACAAAGTTATTTATATTAAAACTTCAAAACTGGAGATCATTAAGTGTTCGACAAGATCAAGTCCTCCAGACGTCCCTCTCCTCATCAGCACTCTCCAGCTCCTCCTGGAGGACCCCGAGGTGTTCCCAGACCAGATGAGATCTATAATCCCTCCAGTGTGTTCTGGTTCTGCCCCGGGGCCTCCTACCAGCTGGACCAGGAGGATCCTGATCAGATGTTGAACCACCTCAACATGAAGGAGCAGCGGCTCTACTCCGAGCTCCCTCCAGATGTCTGACTCCTCCCCCTATCTCTAAGGCTGAGCCCAGACACCCTACAGAGGAAACTCATTTCAGACGCTTGTATCCACTCGGGTCACAAACATCCTTTTTCTCTCTGAAAAACAAATACCCGCTGATCTTTGAAAAAATACAGGAAGTCGTTTAACATTGTTTCACTGTCAAGGTCCTTTCAGATTAAAAAACTGTAATTTATTTTGAAAATCCTTTCGCTGCACTAAAAAGATTTTTCAACTATCTCTGAAGTTGTTTCATAAACGTAGCTGTGCTTGATTTTTAGAAATGTCTTTTCTCTTGTAATAGATAATAACATAGTAACATAACGTTGGATCTGGACACTTCACAGACAGCTCAGTCATCAAAAAACAAGTATGACAAAGAAACTGACTCAAACCAGCTGAAAACAGTCTTAGTCACTGAGTTCTGCTGAAACACAATTTGTGGGTCGCTGTTTGGCGGCACTGTGCACTGAAGGATCAGCCCTGTGTAACCACTGAAAAGTCTGTGTTACAGTTCACCCCATGTTAAGTTGTGCCCAGCTCTCCCTTAGCACTTGTTGTCATCCCCACAGCAGAAGGCCCGCCTCTATTCATCTGATTGGACAATGTAAAAAAAAAAAAGACAGTGACAGTATTTTAACTCGAGGCGTTCAGGACGCTCCTTAAAAAAATGTGAGATGCACAGAGCAGAAAAATGCAGAGTTCAAAAGCACCTGCAAAATGCTTCACTCTCACTGAAAACAAAAAGCCTCCAGACTGCTGTAACCTGCTCCGTCTGACCGGGCCCTTACTCTGCACAACCAGGCACTGGTACAGAAGTACAGAAGTCTTTTTTTTTTTTTTTCATCATGGGCGCTGCCACAAACCAACAGCTTCATCCTTCAGAAGGAATCCTGTCTGGTCCAGCAAACACAACCTCTGACACACACAAAGCTTTCATGGCCGAGCTGACTGCTGAGCTCTGTGGCAAGCCTCTCTGCACAGCTCCTGCCCGGGCACCTGCAGGTCGGCTTCCTCTGCCTATCGCTCATGTCCATGCAGCGGGCCCCGACTCGAGAGCCACCACGGGTCGCAGGAGGTGTAAGCATTGCCAAAGCCGAGGCCAGCGAGAGGACACGCCGTGGAAATGCAGCGAGTGATGTTGCTCTCTGCCTGCAGCGGGACACAAACTGTTTTCAGCACGGCAGATAAAAGATACTGAAACATTAAACGCTCACATGCATTATTCACAGTGTGGTTTTTGTTTATGTTTTTTGTATATGGTAAATATTTGGTTTGAAAAAAAAGTAATGCTCATTTTACATTTGTACACATCACATGAAGTGGGATAACTACAGTAATGTGAAGTCATTATTCAGACCCATTTTATCTCAGTGCTTCTGTGGTGAACGTGACAAGCATCACTTCTGCTCCAATAATGACATCACAAAACTTCATTTTAGACATTTATTGAAAATGTGTCTGTTATTTTATTATCTCTGCTGGGCCCAGGCCTGGAGGGGACCACACATTTGATTGTCTATGTTCATGCATGAGTGTGTGTGTCTGTCTGTCCACAAACTTCTGGACCAACTAACCTATGATGCACATTTATAACTGTATGCCCAAGGACCTGTCGTGGTTGTGGTAATTCACAAATGCTGAGAACCTGTTTTATTGAGTGTTAGGCTGCGTTCACAACTGCTCTGTTTGGTTCAGTTCAGTCTAACTCAGGTTGGTTTGCCCCCTCAGTGTGGTTCCTTTGTGCAGGTGTGAACACACCAAAACAACCGGACCGAGACCTTCTTGAAGAGGTGGTCTGGGTCCGGTTCCAAAGGAACTCTGGTGCGGTTGGTTTGTGGTGAGAACGTGTTCCGACCTGGATCTGAAGCAACTGCAGTCACATGACACATTGTTTGGGTTAAACATGAGCATGTTACAGTCCTGGAGGATTATTAATGTGCGCCTCCTCCTGTACTGCCTTAATATGCACATTCAGCACATCCAATGCATCAAAACATTGTTTTCTAGTTGGAGCCGCGCCTCGTTTTCAAACTGTATGCTTTGACTCAAATGAACAATGACAGCAATATAGTCCACGATGAGCAGCGCTAAAATCAACCTGCGTAGTTGTCCCTCCATTGTGACATTAGAAAGTGTCACATTTATCTTGACAGTGTACTCTTCTTCAACGTTTGCTTTACTTCCTGGATTTTTCTGACCAATCAAGAGCAGCTTTCTGACACAAGGCATTTGATCTGGTCCACTTGTAAATGCTGCCGTGAGAACACCAACCAACTCTAGGCAATTATACAACTTTGGAACAACATGAGTCCCTGATTCAGACCAAAGGAGACACCACAGGTCTGACAGCACCTCAGACAGCAGCCTTATATAGCGTCATCGACTGCTGACTCCTCACTCTTCTAAACATGTCTGTTGTGGCCGCAACTTTCCCAGAAATCATCTTAGCTAAAACAAGTCTTACTGTCCGTTGCAGAACACATTTTGGCTTTTGTCGTGTCTCAGAAACTTCCATAGAAAATGGAGAATCTGCAGATTAATTCCATACCTGATATGATGCAGAATATACCTGAATATTAACATTGTTAAGTATTTAAAATATCAATCTGATTTTCAGTTCAATCAAAATTTAACGTCTGTCCGACGGAAGAGTCCAACATCTTTCTGACGTTATTTTGCAGGCTGCTCTCACAAATTTTTCATATGATGAAAAGCAATGCTCCCAAATTCGTACATATCCCACGTAGTCTGAAAGGCTGCGATCACATGACCAATGTGCTGATGACAGTTAAGAAGGAAGCAGTCCCAAGCGCTTGTAAGGAGGCAGGTTGGGGTGCTGGATGGGTCACAGAGAGAAGAAATTCAAAATTCAGCATTTCAACCTTTCAGCTTTTGGGCCAAATTATCTCTTAACACAATGCTCCAGGACAAATGAGCACCTCTGCCCTCAGGCCTCAGAGATAACAAACAGAAAATGGAATACTGAGGTAAAGTCCGGGTACCTCAGAAAGTGGCCATGCTGTGATCTGTCCAGTCTTAAAGTTAGTGATGACATCGTCCCTCCAACTGTAGGAAGGATTCAGTGGAGCAGGAAACAGAAACAAAGAAACAGACGTACAGTAGGAGAGAAAAGAGAAGAGACAAAAGACTGGCAAAGAAAAACAGAGTTTGACAGCTGAGCTTCAGGGATCTACCCCGAGGTACTGAGTCAGCTACCACACACACACACACACACACAAAAACACACACACACACACACACACACACACACGCACACACACACACACACACACACACACACACACACACACACACACACACACACACACACAGGAAAGACAGATGCACACACACTCAGAGAGTCTCGTATCACCACAGGGGGTTGACAAAAATCCGTCATAACACACCCATTGACTCAAAATGGGCTTTGAAGCAGAACCATGCTGTCACACACACACACACACACACACACACACACACACACACACACACACACACACACACACACACACACACACACAGAAAAAGAGTGCTGACAGTTCTGACTTCGTCTCTTTTGCTGTCACAAGTTTATCTCAACAAGAACTTCAGAGAAGGAGAGAAAGGAATCAGCAGCAGGAAATATGAAGAGGTACAGAGAGAGAGAATTAATGAAATAAAGAGGAAGCAGAAGGAGAGAAACATACATCACATTATTGGCTGATTTTAAATCTGCTAAACTTTCTCTTAATGTGATCAGTTTGTTTCTCTGCCTGAGATATGCTTTGTTTGTCCCCCATCACACAGAAAGTGTTTAAGCAGCTGGAGGCAGCTTTTTCTAATTGTTTTTAATGAGAATGGAACTTTTTACTCGCTGTTTTTGAGTAGCCACGCGCCTCACGTTTCTGCGCTCCAGGCGCCTGGTGTTTTTGCCAGAGCATTCTGAACTCCTTAAGTTGAAAAACTTAACTCAGAGCAGAAAAAAGCCCGACATCATTTTCACTTATTCCCCATTGTCCAATGTAATGATTTGAGAGGCGGGGCTTCTGTGGTGGTCACAACAACAAGTTTACAGTTGGTAAACAATGGAGGAGAAACTGGTGGTAGTGGTTGCTGGATACCCAGAACTATACGACTTTACAAACCACAGTTAGCACCATCTCAATAGATAACAGCAGGCGTGGAAGCAGATAAGTGCAGTACTGTAAACGTCCATCATGGAGGAGAAGCTCCTGGACCAACTGGTGGTACTCCCCATCATGGAGGAGAAGCTCCTGGACCAACTGGTGGTACTCCCTGTCATGGAGGAGAAGCTCCTGAACCAACTGGTGGTACTCCCATCATGGAGGAGAAGCTCCTGGACCAACTGGTGGTACTCCCCATCATGGAGGAGAAGCTCCTGGACCAACTGGTGGTACTCCCATCATGGAGGAGAAGCTCCTGGACCAACTGGTGGTACTCCCATCATGGAGGAGAAGCTCCTGGACCAACTGGTGGTACTCCCCATCATGGAGGAGAAGCTCCTGGACCAACTGGTGGTACTCCCATCATGGAGGAGAAGCTCCTGGACCAACTGGTGGTACTCCCCATGATCCAGCCTCTTTTTTAGGGTCTCATGTACCCACACAGATCTCTGTTTATCTGCTGACAGCCTCTCACCCTCAACCAGAGCTACAGACAGTACCCTCTGCTGAAACATGTCAGGAACTACACACTCATTACTGGAGGATACATAAACACAGGGAGGTCAGGGTGAGGAGGTGATGGGGTGGTTGCCTGGCAACAATAAAAAGACTCAGCAAGCGTTTTTTTACTAGTGGCATTCACATTTTTAAAAACAGCCGTGCGGTGCGCCTCACGTCTTGCGACCTGTACAATGCTTCTTCCTGTATCATAACACTCAGCATATCGTAATAATATCGTATCGTGGTCCTCTAGTGATTCCCACCCCTAGATATGACACATAAGAAACATACAAATGTAACGACCATGTTGGCGAGCAGGAGGACATGTTGGAAAACAAGTAGAATGTTTGATATGTAAAGTGAACATCGCATGACTTTGCAGAGATGTTCATTAAAAAATATTTAACTGCACTGATAAACAAAACATATTTCAGGCATTATTTTTTTCACATTAATGGTACATAAATTTAATATTTAGTGGAGCTCAGATTAAAGCAGGTTGCACCAGACTTCTAAAATTATCTCAGAAGAAGTTTAAACACAGAACCAGATGTTTTTTTCCTGAATTATTGAAGTCCTTAAGTCAGGCTTTAAATAAGTTATGGACAGCAGCCTATATGTTTCTCAAGTTATATAATTCCAACAAAGAGCACCCTGGGGACGCTGCTGTCCAGATGTTCAGAGGATTATTTGAGGGTTCTGCAGGAGGTGTTAATAAATGATCTTGTGGGTTTCTCGGAGCTCATCGGGGAGAAACAGATGCTCGGCTCAGTAATGTACCGATGCATGAGAGGCTGAAAGTGTAGCCTGCAACAAAGACAGAAACTTGAGGCACTCTGAGGCATGGATGTAATAAAAAGCCTTCAATATTTAATGGTGGACTCCCACACGTTTCATGTAGGTGTCAGGATAAAGCACTCAGACTGCGAGCGCGCTCGGTTTTTTGTCCGGTGGCCTTCGACTCCACGGAGCTCCTCTTGGTAATTGACTCTGACTTTGTCATGACATTATTTCATGTTCCAGTTCAGGCTGGTTTAACTGATCTCTGACCTGCTGGGAGACGCCAGAGGTGGCAGGAAATGAACAACAGTAGTTCTGATTGCACTCTTTGTTTAGGAGGAACGCTCTCACAGGGTTTGATAACTTCTGTTTCTCTACAGAGGTCGAAGGCTGTTATTATGAGTCAGAGGAGTCAACAAAGATCCAAATGCTGTTTATTTATGGTGTAAACTGAGTGCAGATCAGTCTGAAGTCAACTGAGATCATGTTAAAGAACACATTATGACTGAGCTGCCAAGCTAACGAACATTAGGCAGCGCCAGTCATTGATTATAACATCAGTATCAATCAATCATCATGTATTTGTCACATCATACCAGAGTCCACTCAGCTCCTTCAGCTCATGCATCGTAATTTGCTCCTTTTATTCTGCCTCTTTTTACAGTCCTGTGTGTTCGGAGACAAAATGAGATTTTCCTTCTCACTCTCTAAAAAACACAAAGAAAGTGTTGAATTCCCGAATGACCAAAACACTGCATTTTTAATAAACTTTGTGCCAACAGTGTGCAGCAATTTAACATTTTTAATAGCCTGCAGGTAATCACAATTCAGCAGCATATTTTCATTAACTAAGTAAAATGGAAGGAGTCTCTGTCCGTCTGTCCATCTGTCTGTCTGTCAATTTTCTGATTGACTTCGCACTGTGCATCCATGGGTGGATTATGACACGATGGGCTCCTGGACACAGACGTACACAAGGTCCCACCACCTCTCCTCTCCTATACAGGAGCAGGACACACAGACTTTGTGGTGGTTTTGTGTCTCTCTTGTAACTTGTGTCTCCTTATGGTAGTTGTGTGTCTCTTTGAGGTTGTTTTGCCCGTTTTTGCTGCCATTTTGTCTTTTTGCAGTTCCTTTCCAACTCTTTTTGGTCATTTTGAGTCTCTTCTTGGACAGGTTGTGTTAATTTAAATGACATTTTGCAGGTGAAGACCAGGGGGCCCCTGACACTGTGGGCCCCTGGAGACATGGATGTGCAGTGTTGAATGCGACCTCCTGAGGTCTGTGAGACATATCTATTGGTGGTGTGTTATGTACACATTGTGTAACGTGTTGAGAGGAGACACCTATTAACTTTCAAGGTGGATGAATAGTCATATGTAGGCTGTTAGCCATGGCCTAGACAAGCGGCCTACACTGTTGTAAGAATGTATACATGTGCTGTGTTGTGTCTGCAATTACACCTCTGAGGTTTCCTTGTGTACACAGTGCAGTAAAGTTTAACTGATTCTATTAACGCGCACAAAACACACAGAACACGGCTTAAAAGTACAAACTCTGGCTCCATTATAACTCACAAGGTTCACTGTAGGGGTGGGTGGATTGATACCAAAAAACTGATACTATAGATGCTGCATTTTGATTTTGAAGATTGATTCTAACGTCAGTAGGATCAATACTAAATAAGGGATCAGTTTCTCTCTTCCATGTCGTACCATTTTGTACTTCATGAATAAAACTGTCAACGTTCTGCTGTTGTGAACACATCTGGTGCATGTGCTCTTTGATTCTCCACTGCTGTTGTGTTGTTGGCGAAACAACATATGTGTCACACAACACGGCGCACACCCTGACTCGTTTAATCCGACACGTAATAGCACTGGCGGTTTAATCAAAGAGGACAAAAACATGAGTAAGACAACTTGGAGCTGCAACTGAGAAGAAGGAAGGAGGAGGAAAATGTTTCGGCATCCAGACCTCTGACACAGAGACAGAGATCACTGACAGAGTCTCTTCAGAGAGGCTCAGGTGAGTTTTGTGGCATCCATCATCATCCTCACTGTGACCTCGTCACATGTCCACGTTTGGTCATGGACTCTCCACGTCCACATATGGCGTCCAAGGTACCCTGGGTGTGTTGGTTGTTGACGTTCTGGGACGCCGTGTCATCTTCAGCCTGTTACATGCATTGTCTGTTTTCAAAATACACTTCCTGTTTTCACAGGAAATGTACAGTTTGCATACAGTCTCTTTCAAAATAAAAGCACTACGTCGGTACAACACCACCAACTGATGTTTTTTTCCTTTAACAACACAGACATATGGTTACGTTTAGCCGACACACACACACACACACACATGGTTGGGTTTAGGAACAAAGAACAGGGTTTGGCTTTACAATCTTTTGGGATTGCTGTAAAAGTCTGTGTTTGTTGACACACAGTGGCTACGCTGTAGGTAGACTTTGGCGTCAGTTTGGTGCTGAAGATCTACACCACCAAACGGCATTAAGGAACAGATGAAAATAGACCAGAGATGTTAAATTGTCGTAAATTCAAAGATTCCAAACATCATCACAATAAATGCTTCTGTTCCTGGAAATAGCCTGATCCCAAAACAACTAGCTGTTAGCAAATTACACGTATAATAAGTGTCAAATGAAAAGTGACACAGACAACAATGAAGTGCCAAAAACTGCAGTTCCTCTATGTCGACTTGAGGCTGACTCCAAGAGCGAGTCAATCTCCACAGACCCCATGTTAACATGTCGAAATAAACATGTTTACAGCCTGGTACAAAAAACTCTTCCCTACTCAGTGTGTAGGGAGATCTACGTAGAGGACCGTACGGTGAGCTCATCTGGAACATGAAAAAATACTTTTGGACACTCCGGTCATTTTCTCTGTGCTGTTAATGACGTCATCACTGTTGCACAATTAAAACACATCAACTCAACATCAGCTGGTGAACCATCCATGACAAATCCTGACATGTATATTTGAGATAAACATGATACTACACTGAGGAAACTTCCCCAAAATGATTAAAATAATGTTACAAAGTACTTTGTGGCCGTTTGTGTTGTGTTGAGATGTGTTGCTCTCACTAAACATGTTATTCTGTCAGAGAGAGGAGAGAAGGTCCTGCTGATGTCAATAATTTTCCGTTTAACCTTTGATATGTTTAAGTTTGTTCCTCCAGTTAGTCATGTGATAAATTGTGGGTTTAATGTGTAAAGCTATGCATTACACCATCATAGGACAAATAACAGTGAGTGGCGAACCAGCTCGTCAGCATCAGCTAGCGTTATTAGCCCTCCTCTGCACAGCACTAAAGAAAGTCAGTTGCTGATTTATTTCGATCTCGACGACGACACATGAAATTGACAATTCATCAGGTGACAGAGAATCTGCTGAAACAAGTTTCAGCGTCAAAAGTTAAACATGTGCAGCAGATTTTAATCTAGCTACTGTTCCTCCTCTCGTCCATCTCTGCACCTGTCTCATACAGTCCGTCTGCTACTTCAGCAGGATATATTGCTTGGTCAGTTGTACACTACTTTTCACGGTGCATTGTGGGACACTCTGAGTCCACTATATAGAGTATAATGATAATATACATTCAGACATCACTGCAACATGGTGAACTCACGACAGAGAGAATAGTGAGTGATTTCAGACACAGCCTTGGTCTCTATAGCTCATTTCAACATTCAGGACAACTGTACGGACTGTAGATTTTTATGTAACTCATCTGTTTGAATAAATGAGGGCTTAAAGTTACGCATAATTAAGGGCGTGGCCGCTGTGAGTGACAGGCAAGGCATCACCACCACAGTCTCTGAGTCAGCTCCACCCTCTCGTCCAAATGTGACCTGTTCTGGCTCCAAAAAACAAGATGGTGACAGACAAACTGCTGAACCTGAGGCTTCAAAGTGGGAGTTGAAAACCAATGGGTGATGTCACGGTGGCAAAGTCCATCATTTTACACGGTCTGTGGTGTGCTCCTGAGGAAGAGCAGTGTCGGGTGTGAACTTATTTGGATGAGTGGTTCTGGAGAACGATTCAAGAGGAGACACTGGAGGTCAAACAATCAGCCATATTTTGAACAGACACTGCAGGTGATGTTGCAGTGTAGTAGTTGATGTTTTGGCTGAGGATGGTCACGTGATGTGCCTCAAAGCTTTGGAAATGCCAATAAGTTGAGTCTGTGTTTAAACTAATGTCTAATTTAAGTGGGCACACGAGCTGATCCAGGCCTCTGAAACCAAGACGTGATGCTGACATGGACCAGAACCAGATCATGACCAGAGCACCTGTCACAGGATCTTACACTAAAATGTTTTCTAGATGTATTCCTGACATGTGATTGACAGGAACGTCCAATCATGTAATCTGAAATGTGTTGGTAGGCGGGGCCACGGTCGAGTTTCAAATATGGTCCAAAACTTTAAAGCACTTATTCTTTCTTTTCTTTTTTTGCACGTCCGCAGCAGTTTTTAGTTGTTTTGGGGAAACAGCTCTGTGCATCTGAGGTCACGACCACAGCTGTCACACTGCCGAGAAATGAGCTGAGTGTGTGTGTGTGCGTGTGTGTGTGTGTGTGTGTGTGTGTGTGTGTGTGTGTGTGTGTGTGCCAGATATAAAAGAAAGTGAGCTTAAGGTCACGAAGGTCATACAAAATTTAAACTCCATTTACAGTGCTGTTGTACTGTCACAGAGAGTATGCTCAGTAAACACACACACACACACACACACACACACACACACACACACACACACACACACACAAACACACACCTTTTAGCCGCGGCTGTAAAGACCAGATATTGGGGCTGACAGCTTAAAAAGGTTTCAGTGTCGGCTGCAATACAAGACTAAGTTACACCTTCAGAAACCCACTGGAGCGCGCACACACACACACACACACACACACACACACACACACACACACACACACATGCAAGATTACAGCCTCAGCAGTGTGACAGCTGTGGTCAACTCTCTGAGCGGTTTCATAAAAACAAAAAACTGCATCCATGGCACAAAAACAGACACACAGAAATAGACTTTGTGCCTCGCAGCCGGCAGAAATATTCAGATCCTCTAAGGCGTTTAAAGAGAAGAGGAGCGTTGCGGAGAACAGCGGCCGTCTGGACTCGAGGTGGATTTAGTTGTTATTGTTGAAGCATGACGGCGGAGCTCCTCGCTGCTTCACCGACTTTTTGAGCCATCCCGAACTGGCCTTTAATGTGATGTCACAGCCGTAAACACTGATGATACTCAGCACCAGGTTCTGCTTTGGATTTATGAATCTTGAACACCAAATGTGTGCCTGAGCCGAGTTCACTGAGTTCACCTGTGACTCTGACTGAACCGGCAGCTTGAAGCACTGGAGCGCCGTCACTGATGGAGCTGATTAAAAGACCATGAAATCCACACAGACAATCTGATGCAGAGTTATTAAATGGTGCTTTTAATAAAACCCTGAGCTGAAATATAAAACAGACAACAGAATATCAGAGGAGACCATGGAACGTTAGTGTGGTTGCTTATTTAGGTTAAATGACTCATTTGAATTAAAGCCATGTGGGATTTATAAAGTGCTACGTGGTTTATAGATATTACATGACAAGGAGGAAGATTTGTTCAACAATCCTGACGTCCATTTTTTAATCTTTATTTAAACTATTTAAACTATTTAAAAATCTATTAAAAACCTCCTGAGTCTGTTCTTTATAAGAGTGTCCTGGCTGAGACGGACGACAACAGAAGTTACAGACAACACAGAATGAAAATACAAAATAAAAACACACCACTCTAAAACAAACAATATAAAACCCACAATAAGATTAGTACAAAGAAAGAGCCAAACAGTGTGTTAATATCTGCTGTAAGTGAACCATGAAAACATAAAACAGAGGCATCTACACATGATGACAAAGACCAGCTAAAGTACCTGACATTGGCATATACACCGTGAAACTTCTAGTCGTAGCCCGGGCAGTTATTTGCTTAAATCAGTGAAGTCAACAGGCCTGTATTTGAGACAGGCCTTTAATTCCTCCTACACAACATTATTGCTCAGCAAAGATCAGGAAATAAAATACAATGAATATTACTGATATAAGAATAAGCCTTTAAATAACATATTCATTGTGTGTTATGTTATGACACGTTTTCCCAGCACTTGAAATACTCTTTTGATTCTTTTGATCTGAGGACCCTCATGGAGTGAAGATATATAGATAACTTACAGGGTAATTAAAGAATGGACACACAATCTGACTCTGTGAGAGCTACAGAAGAACAGACTCCTCATCATGCAGGTGGATATGAATGAGTTTAGCCTCTCAGCTCATTGTTTTAGTTAAACGAAACCAACCAAGCTAACAATGTGTAGCATCTCCATATAGACACAAGTTTGAACATTAATATTTGTATGTGTGATCTAAAGAACAACTGTCTGTGGACACCACATGTAAAACCATTCCCCTTTTGGGGGCTGTCTTGCTTCTGTAAAGTAAAATAACAGGAAGTTAAACCTTTCCCATCATCACTTGAACACTTGTAATGATGCCATTGTGCTACAGAGAGATAAATGATGACGCTTTTACAACAGCTTTGCAGTCTGCTCATTAAGATGAGCATATTTTATTAGCATGGATATTAGCATATTCAAATAACTTAGAGTGTAAAGAAATATTTAAACATTTAAACATCTTTTGGATGTTTTTTGTTTTTATTTTGTAAAATCAGATGAAAAAGCATGTTACATTTTTATTTTAGCAACACAATCTCAGTAGTTTATTGACTAACATCATTGTTTAAGTCAGTTTTACAGATTTTAGGGATACAAAGCATTTTGAGACACTCGTTCAAAGGGTTAATGGAGCTGTACAGGAGAGGCGTGTCTGTATTTGACTGACAGGAGCTGTCAGGTGGAGTCAGGATGACGTCACCATCTGAATGGACCAGCGTGACATTTGCAGGTAAGTTTAGAAGCTTCTCTTCGATGTGCTGCAGCTGACCAGCTGATGATCTATCTAGCTGAGTGTTAATGACAGCACTTAGGTCAGAGGTCAGACCTGGCAACCCCACACCACAGAGGTCACTGGTTAACAAACAGCTCTAATCACAGAGTCTCATTTTCACATTTCGATTTCTACAGCTGTTCGATAACCAGCAGAGCATGTGGTTAAACTGTGGAAGGTGTAAAGTCTCAGTGTGAAGCTCGAATGTGTCCAACAAGAGAAAGTGAAAACAACATCAGGACACATCTGACGGGAGATAATTCAGTTTCCTTGGAAACCAGGCAAACGAGGTAACTGTAGCAAAGAAAAACTCTTTTTAAAATCCTCCAGTTGTTTGTCTTCACAGAAACTTTACATCCAACATTCACCAAGATTTCAGGCAGCGAAGTGGAATAAAGAAAAGTTCAGAGGTCAGAGCAGCAAACAGCACTCACTGGAAACCTGCCAAACATTGTGTGTTTTGTTCAGCTGACCATTAAAAGCAGAGCGTGGTGTTCTCTGAGGAGACTGGAGTCGGTCATCAGAGCAATGTTATCTCTTTTATCATTAGTGTGTTAGCATGCCAACATCTGCCGATTAGCCGTAGACACAAGGTACAGTGGAAGCTGATATTCAGTTCTGCAGGTGTTTGGTCACAAAGCAAAGAATTAAACAAATGTAAACATTGACCTGAAACATGAATGATGAACAACACGTTCACACCTCTCCTCACGCAGCTTTGAATGATCATAAACGATCGATTCGTCATCAGTTATAAATATTCACGGGGAAAAAGTTTGTATTTTGAGCCTCCACAGTTTTTCCTCCACTCTGTGAAGTTTTAATGAGGACGCCTGAAGAAGTCTTGTTTCACCAGATTCTCCCACACACACACTGAAATATTTTTTGTGCTGATGGCTGAATTAATGTGATGACTGATCATTAAGTTGAATTGTTGAGTGTAGGCGTCCACTTTTCAGTCATTTGTATTGGAGAGAGAAACACCAGAGCTGAGATATAACTCTGACTCCAGCAGCCAGTAACCCTGCGGTTAATCAGGTTTGCAGTGACATACGGCAGGTGGATAATGGCAGGAAGTACATTTTGGGGTGAAGTGCTCCTTTATAGATACTCAGATAACAAAAAACAAACCACTCCTCGGGGTTGTTTCAGGAGAGAAACACTGAGCTGTGTGTCCATGGAAGTGCACAGAAACAAAACAGAAGCGTCTCTGTTGATAAATATAAACAGACGTTTTTGGTGAAATATTAAAGCTGCTCTGATTCATTTTCTTGTTTCTGGGTTCCTGCAGTCGTGTTTGTTGTCTGTGTACAGCGGGAGGTGTGTTTCATCCCCGTCAACATCCACTGAGATGTAGATTCTTCGAGTTTGTCCAAAATAAAACTCACTGCTGGAACATCTTCACAGAGTCAGCTCCCTTATCACAGACGCTCACACGAATAAATCACTTCAGATATTTTATTTCAGGCATGATTGTCAACCTGCCTCGTTTCTCAGCCCAGTCGCAAGAAGAACGTTGGCACTGTACATTTCTGCAAACCATTATCAGCTTACATTTCTATACATGTCATTTAAAAGTTTCTAAAGTGACGTATCGAGCTGACTGTGTCATCAGGAGGTGGAGAGGATGGCGTGACACCAAGAGGAGACTGTTTGAAACCAACAAACAACAAAACAGGTTGTGTTTTAGCATTTGTTGCTTTTTGGGAACCAACGGTGGATGTTTTTTAGTGACCCATCGCTGTTCTCCAGAGGGGACAGTACCACGAAAAATGCTTGTGTTTTAACTGCGACACACTGTGTTTCGTTGACACTGGATATTTAAAGTCCAAGCGTGATCTTTTCTTTACCATAACCAAGTGGCTTTTGTGCCGAAACATAACCACACATTAACCACAGTGTTGGTAACATGTAAAAAATCCTGAAGTTCTGATGTATCGGCCATGCAACATTTCCTCTGGCGACTGTGTTACTAAAGACTAATGTTGTGTCATATCATATATAAGATCAGTCAGAGAGATATTCAGTTCAGCATTAAAGTCAAATCGACATCAGACCGACTGTGAATCATTTCCGTGATGAGGCGAGGGACTGGGTGGTGATCAGGGGCCACAGGTCAGGCCTGATCAGATCCAGGCTTCTTGGCAAAAGGGGGCAACATTGCTCCAGCTCTGTGCCCCCTCCACCGGCCTCCTGTTAGCATCACAATGACTGTGTTTACATGGATAAAATATTCTGTGTTTTTTACTAGAAAACTAGGCTAATGAAAATGAATATTCCACTAACACTTCCTGTTTACGTGCAGCTGTGCAAACTACGATTGACGTGCCCCAACATGTCGTTTATCACGTCAAAATATGGAAAGATGGAACAGCTGGAGGCGCGTGTCATTTTGCTGCTTCAATAAGCAGCAGAAAAATTTCCACAGTTCTTTACCAGTGGTTGATTTACTGGAGCGTGTGAACACAGCCTCCCTCTTCCATTCCTTTAACCACCTTCTTGGAAAGCTGGCATTGTGATATTTGCTCATATCCCAAAACCTAATCTTTCATAGTGTTTAAGAGTAGGGCTGCACGGTAACATTGACACATCATCGGTATCAGACGATATCTGCTTTAAAATGAACTGTCAGAATCAGCCAACATGTTTTTTTCTTATTTAACACAATGACTGAATATTACAGACACTGAGCAGTGTTTCATGTCTCCATCTGCTGCTGGGCCGTCACCATAAGAGTATGGATATGGATGTGGATATATCAATATCGGTTATCAACCAAATGAGTTGTTATATTTCAGATATCTGCAAAAAAATCCAATACTGTGCATCCCTTTTTAAAAGTATGTGTGTTTGTCCCTCTGACCAGAATCATGGACTTTGTTTTTGGGCATGCACCTCTACACCAGCCCTCAAACTGTTGGTTTGTGTACAGCACACAGAGCTGACTGTAAACAGGTGAGAGGTCACAAACTGCTGTAAAAAGTTCCACTGAGACGCATTCTGACCATGCTGCTCCTCAAACCTGAATTAAATGCTACTCTGAAGGCATCCATGATCACCATAGCAACATGTAAACATAGGTCGCACTTTTGACGTGGGTGCAAGTTCTGTCTCATAATGTGACATCTGCTTGGTGAGTTTTCTCCGTCTTGCTCAGTTTACATGCAAACGTGCAACCGGAGTTTTCCAAGATCTCCACTCTGGCTGGAGTTTTTAAAAAGCATCATTTTCAGAAGTGAATTCTCCGTTTGCGTGTAAACGAAGGGTGCAAACGAAGGGATGTGTCTCTGTTTCTAAAAATAACCGTGTACGTGTAAACAGGGCATGAGACACAGGTACACAGGTCTGTTACATGGGCCACACCTTTGTTACATACCTGATGATGATGATGATGATGATGATGATGAGGTGATCATGTTGCAGCATCAGGTTGAGTGAATCACAGTCACACAGCTGACAGTGGTTAGATAATCATGTCACAGCGCAGGCTGAGCAAAGAAACAACTTTGAGGCCTTCAGTAAATCCATACCTTGGAACCAAAATGTTGTCAGGAGCTACAGCCAATTACACGTCACCAAAACAAACAACAACAGCTGCTACATATTCTAACACATTTCAGTATAATACATGTTTTCACCATATTCAACAATGTTATTAAACAGATGACTTATACACTGATGGCATCAGCTCTAAATGAACATCACGAACAACTTTTATTTTATGAAACACGCATTGTTTGTTAAAATGATATTGCAGTTGTGATGCTAATTTTCATAATGCATCATTATGTGTTAGCATCGAGCTAACCGACTTAGCAATAGAATTTTTCCACATGGTCATAGAAATTACAATTTAAATAATGTTTATTAAAATGCATTGGTTGTTAAAATAATATCACGATTGTGATGCTTACTGACGTTAGCACGCTATAGTAATTCCCAGTTTATGTTATCACTGAGCTTACGGATGAGGTGCTAGATATTTGCCACATGGTTGTAGACGTTAGGTTTATTGGAATGGATCGTGTTTTTAAGATAATATAGGAAACATGATGCTGATTTCTGTTATAGCATATAAATAGTAATTCCCATTATGTGTTAGCATCAAGCTAACAAACTAAGCGCTAGTTATTTCCAGTTTGCAGTTGGTTGTATCAGTTAAAATTAGAATAATGTCTGCTACCAAGTAGGTTTTTACCTTGAGGAAAATCAAAACAAAGTACTGCAACAGTCAAAAAACAAAACTACAGAAAAGATAGCTACAAAAAAAATCTGAAAAATATACTTTAAGACATTTTATAACATAAATATATTTACAATATCGCTGTGTCAGCTGTTATACTTTGAATTATTGCAGCATTGTGTTTTACTGATTGAATGGGCTTTTTCTAAATGAATATGCAGAGTTATGCAATGTTAATATAATAAATAATACTGTCTGTAATATTTAAAAACTGAACACGGGCTAGGGATAGGACAGGAGGGAAAATTCACTCCTGTGTCCTGTTATTGAGTTCACAGCAGTTACAGTTCAAGAGGAGATGAAGACTTGACGTACACAGTAAGACTGATTTTTTTATCTATAGCTGTGTGTTTAAACAATCTATATTAAAAATACCATTAACAGTGAGTAACAAGGTGCCACGTGTAAACATGGAACAGAGCCAAGCTTTTAACCCCGGTAACAACAGCAGCCTGACAGGGACAAACTCAGTGCTTCAAAATATTAACTACATGAAGCTCAGGCCCAGTTCAGGGCTGGTTACTACTCTCTCAGGCTCAGAGAGAAATATGCGCCCCGAGCCGCACTCTAAGCTACACATCAGCTGTGACACACTCATGTTTCTCACCATTAGACAATCAGGATTTAGTCTCACTGTTTCAAACATACTCTGCTTTCACTGCTGTTTTTAAATCAGCACATAAAAGGAGAACGCATCGAGCAGCGCTGCTAACAGTCGGCGCTATAAATGAGTTATTAGTTTAAAAATGAATCCACACACACTCACCCACACATGCACACTCACTCACACACACACAGTTTGTGGATGTAATGAATAATTCATGTCATGTGAATGTTGTGGGCTGAACACAGTTAAATGTAAGAACAGCCTGCAGGGAAATCACAGCGTAACGTTTCCTGTCTGTCTGTCAGACTCTCGCTCAAACTCAAACATCATTTATTTGCAGACGACTGTCAGACACGACATAAAGACACAACATGCACAACCCCAAAAACTGCTCCAGCAAATGAGTCATTAATATTCAACATAACATACATAAATACATGTGTGCATACATGCAGAGATATTTACATATATAATCATGCACCGTCTATAAATACACACACACACACACACACACACACACACACACACACACACACACACACACACACACACACACACACACACACTGATGTTTTGTGTATCTGTGTCATGTCTGTATTTTCATCCAGACTTCATGACCAGACTCAGCCTAATTACCAGAAATATATTTTAATTATATTTCATTTTTAAACACAAGTATGAAATCTGTATTTTGTCTTCTGTACTGATGAAGAACGAACGCACATACTGTGCTGGAGTAAAAGTAGCAGAACCACAGTTATAAAATACTAGTCCAAAAGTATTAGCATCAAATATACATGACTGCACGGTGGAGCAGTGGTTAGTGCTGTTGCCCCACGGCTAGTGGGGTCCTGGTTCAGACCCAGGATGGGGGAGCCCCTCTGTGCAGAGTATGCATGTTCTCCCCGTGTCAGCGTGGGTTTCCTCCGGGTGCTCCCACATGTTCTCCCCGTGTCAGCGTGGGTTTCCTCCAGGTGCTCCCACATGTTCTCCCTGTGTCAGCGTGGGTTTCCTCCAGGTGCTCCAGCTTCCTCCCACAGTCCAAAGACACGCAGGTTAATTGGTGACTCTAAATTGTCCGTAGGTGTGAATGTGAGTGTGAATGGTTGTAGTCTGGTGACCTGTCCAGGGTGACACCCCCCCCCCCCCCCACCCCAAACAGGATAAGCTGTTACAGAAAATGAATGAATGAATGAATGAATGAAGATACATAAAGTACCAAAAGTAAAAGTTCTCATTAGGCAGAATGGTTCATTTCAGAATTATTGGACTTTAACTACTTTATATACTTTCAGGTGGTTTGTTCATTTCTCCCCAGGGATCCATAAAGTTTGGTCATCCCTCTAATAATATGTAATTATTTGCTGATTACATTTTGAATTAATTATCTCAATCTGCAGAGTAATTAATAACTACGTTATCAATCATATAGCAGAGTCCAAAGTCCAGTACTTATCTCTGAGGTGTAGTGTAGTGTAGATGTAGTGCAAAGTTGTTTTTTTTAAATAATCACAAGCCTCAGAGTGCTGCATTTGGGTTCAGTCTCACACCCGTGACACTCAGCTACACACTGAGAGTCGGGACACGCTTGTTAACCGCAAGCCATTTTGTTTATTGTACAGCTCAGGGTACAGACTACGGGTGCTACATAAGGACAGTCAACTGCAGCTACAGAAAGCAAAGCACTACGTGAAGCAGTACGATAAGACACGATACGTTACACAGACCACCTGCTTTTGTTGCACAAAGAAATAAATGTAAACACGAGGTGTTTCACTGACGTTGATTTTGAAAAAGACTGTATGTGTCTAATGAACAGAGACTGTACATGTCCTGTGAAAACTGAGGTGTATTTTGAAAAGACAAGATGCATGTAAGAGGCGTGGATTGACAAGGTGACCCAGAACATCTGAAACAGACGCAGGAGAATACCTCGCAGGTCACACGTAGATGTAAAGGCTCACAGACATGTTTGACAAGTTGGGATGAGAACGTGTTGATTGAGGAGTTGTTTAACAAAGAAACACCTGGTGGAGGTGATTCTCCTGTCGGTGCTTCAGAAGGAGAGGAGGACACAAGATTCATGGCTCCTCTTATTTCTCTGTTTTGTGTCTCCTCATCTCTTTTCTCCTTTGTCTTCCTGCCTCTTACCTGGAAATCGATCTCTGCACGCCATCTTGAAGAATGTCTCAATTCCTAAAATGCATCTGGAGGAGAGAGGAGAAAGGAGGCTTGTTGGAGGAGCAGTGAAGGAGGATGCACAGGCGATTTCTTTGTGGAGGTCTGTCCGGCACCCGTCAAGTATAAAAGAGACACTCAGCTGGACCATAAGGAGAACATACACACCAGGACAAATGAAATTAAAAGTACATACAAGTTGTCATGAGCACAGCGGGAGCTTATAACTCAGGTACAACTGACGACTCAAAGATGTTGTTTTCCTGCATTTATTACTCTTGCAGAAGACAATATCCACACTCACTGCCTTTCAAACATGTTTCTGCACCTCTGCTCCCCCAGTGATGCAAACAGCACTGTGAGAAGCAGACAGGCAGAGCTACGGGAACCCAGGAGGTACAGAGGACGCAATATCCATCAAGTTCATAAAAATAATTCAAAATAAGACTATAAAACAAATTCACAAAATATAGTTTAACAACAAGAATTAACTCAGTTACGTAAACAGCTGACAGAAGATGCAGCTGTGCCACACGTCATATTTAATTGATGGTGCTTCTAAATGATGGCTCCGAGGCTCACGTGTCTCACTTTGTTTAATGCCTGTTGCTTTGACTCCTCCACTCGTATCTCAGGTGGGAAGAACTAAGGAGAGGAGGCGAGGATGTAGGAACAGAGAAACGAGAAGATGTTTTAGGCTCTATTAGAGTATGTTGTCACGCCTCATGTACGTTATCATTCACTCTGTGTCTGTTTGCACTTTGACACATTTTGTTTTTATCTGTACTTCCAATTTTCCATCTGAGCAAAGTCTGAAAATTCTGTAATAGGGAGCTCGTAATTCGTGTATAACGCATGTGTTCAGGGAAGACTGATCACATGACCACTGGGTTGATGGATGAATAGAAGAAGGTGGTTTTGTAAGAAGGCAGATTGAGGCATGGATGGGTCACAAACAGGACTTTTCCCCAGAAGACTGATGTGACCATGAGTCACTTTAAGGTACATTTCTTTTCAGAAAACCTAATCTCCGTAACTTTATGTTCAGGGCGTGACATCATTTGTTGGGCGCTAATTTGTAAGACTTCATATGAACTGTTATATGAGGACATGTTGGACAGTTTGTTGTGTGCTTCAGTCACAGTGTGTTAGCCCTCTTTTCCGCCAACATGGAGCGTGTTCCATTTCAGTTCAAGCGCCTAATTTCTAACCCATCAGAGGAGCAGGATGTCTTTGACGTGACGTGCCAGTGGCGTTGTAAGGCCTGGATGTTCCAGACTTTAGCCCCAAACGTTTTATAAACAGCTCTAGATCTATATATGTAGGTTATTCATATTTTTCAAAATTAAGAATAGGCATTATAATAATTTAAAATAGCTCCAGATCTAATAACCTGCCATGCCTTTATACTTGTCCTTCAATTAATGTACTTTGTTACATTTCATTGATGTAATATGGTTTGGGAAAGGCCCTACCTGTCCTCAAATGCCCTCAGACTCTCCCACCTGTCTCAGTCACATGACTCTCACTCACCTGTTTGCACGTTCCTTCGTCAGCCCTGCAGCTCGTGTCCGTGTGGTGAAGACGCTGCTGTCTGAGCAGCACGGTGTAAATATGACACATATATAATTTATATTTTGGTAAAGGTTTGGATCAGTGGCTCCAGATTTCACAGCTTTCTTTCTTTTTTTATTTTTGCAGTGGCAGGAGACATTTTTCTATTTTTGCTCAACAAACTGTGTTTGGAAGTTTTTGGTGAAATCATGAATTTTAAACAAGTTTCATCGAAGTGAAAACACGTCACATGAATCGTCTCCAGCACACCATGTTTTATTTATGAGGTTTTGGTCTGCGTTTCCTTCATCAGGGCGGTGTCTGTCGAAAATCTGACTTTTATCATTATAGACAAAAAGTATGAAACACTAACATCTTTTTTTAACATTATACAACTGAATGAACCGAGGAGGACGAACACAACATACAGTGACTCAGACTAAAGACCAGATTAATTATGGGATATCACATTTAAACAAATTCAAAAGTTTTACCTGATTGCATTTTACTTCTTACAGAAAAAGAACTTTATATTTCTTACTCAAACACCTGGATCAGATTATTGAGCTGAGTTTTGTGTAGCAGGTGTGTGTGGGTGTGTGTGTGTGTGTGTGTGTGTGTGTGTGTGTGTGTGTGTGTGTGAAATGAAAGCTACCTCTGTGACACCTGGATCTGACTCTCTTCTTCTTCTTCTGTATTTATTGATAATCCTGCGGCCCCTGCGGTGAAATCTCCTGTAAGGACAGATTTATGCTGCAGTCCTTGTTCAAGGTCGTCTGCATATAACAGACGTTTTATTTTTCTGTCCCCTGCAGTGAGCTGAAGTGATGCAGATGACTGCAGAGTTGTCCCCGACTCGTTCAGCTTTATAAATGATGAATCAGGCAGAGCTCAGAGGGCAGCCATGCCTCACACCTCGCCACTACTTTTCTGTTCATTTATTATCCAATGGAGTCGAATCGCTTTTTTTAAGCCACTGAGATGAGAACACTTTGTCTGGGACTTGTTTTTGAATGATGGTGTGGAGAGTGTGTCTGCAGCCTGTTGTTCTTTCTGTAGGAAAAAATATGACTTCACTCTTTTTCAGTGAAAAATCAGAAAAGTATTCTGGTGTTTTTTCATCAGCTTTATTTGTCAAAAATTAAATGTGACAAAGAGAGGTAGGATATTTTTCCAGCCCATCCAGGATGTAGCTTTATCCCTGTGAAATCTGCATGACCCTCAAACTTTACCTCAGAGTTGACTGTTAAAATCTCATTTCATTGTAAAGCTGTGTGCAGCGTCTTGATTCACTCGGCACTTCATTAACCCTTTCGTCTATTTATGACCTTTTGTTGACCTCTGATCAATTAAGTCCACAATTTCATGAATTTCAACACCAAAGTTGAGCGGGGCGATGTCTGCGACCTCCTGAGCCATGTGAAATTGGTTTCACATTTCAAAGTCTCTCCTGAAAGGAAGTGGCTGTGGAGAAGAGAAATAAGCGTGAATTGGGTCCCTGTGGCCTGAGGAGGTAGTGGGGGGGTCGGCTACCAATGACCAAAGTGCCACACCTGGAGGGCAGGGGGCCAGATCCCTGTAGCCTGAGGTGGTGGTGTGTTGATCGTCTCCCCCAGTGAGGAAGGGGCAACACCAGAGGAGTAGGGGGTGGCATCGCTATGGTCTGAGGTGGTGGCGGCGAGGTCATCCCAGGAAAACAAGGTGTGAACCACCTGCATGGCGGGGGCCACATACCACAGTCTGTGGGTCTGCATTGAACCAGACCCACAGACTGTGGTCTGTGCTGTCGTGTCAGCCAGGTCAAAGTCAAGAGAGGATGGTGAAGTGGCTGAATCTGAAGGATATTACTTGTTTGGATCCTGCCCAAGCCTGAGTTGCACCTCCAGAAAGAGTGATGCCGACCTGACACCCCCCCCCAGCATTAGATTAACTTTGATTAAATATGTTTATCTGTGCACGCCGTGTGCTGGATAGATCATGCTGTGTACTCTGTGTCCACATGATGCTAATGTGGCTAACAATAGCTAACATAACAGACTGGCCCTGGGGACGTGGTGGAACACCCCAGGAGAACTGTCTGGCCCTCACTGTTTAGCACTGCAAAAGCCTCCAAAACCCAGGTCCTCCTTAAGGACCTTCTCGCCCCAGGGGCAGCATCAAGGCTGGAGTCATCTCCTTCAGCATGCAGGCAATAAATCCATAGACCTTACCTCTCATTGCACCAGCCAGGTCCTCTTGAATGGTCTTTTTGCTCCACACAGAGAGCAGGGCCTGAGTTTCTGCAGTGGACCAGATGCATGTACTGAACATGTTTTTTTTAACCCCTCATATGCCATGAAATCCAATGTTTCTAATGTTGTCATGTAATGTTTTCCACCAGTGTGTATTTATATAACGGAAACCATGAATAGTGTGTCTCCAGTTATGTACGTCCATTTTTTATCCCCTCCAGCAGGCATGAGTGTGTCATTAGAACTGATTATTCTCTGACATTTTGATTGATTAATTCATTCCCATAATTACGTGTCACCATTTACTGAGTGGGTGGGATGGTTAGGATGAGAACAGTTGAGTCTCATTGTCGAAGAAGATGTCAAGATGATGAGACAGAGGGGCACAGTCCATCATCCCTCCTCAGAATCCCATCCCATCCCCAAGGTTGTGGTTGTGGTTCGGGGCCAGATCAGGGTTGTGGTTACTTTAGGGTCAAATTAGGTTAGGATTGGATTTGGGGGCCAGATTAGATTAGGTTAAGGTTAGGTTAGGGACAGAAAACTGTATGGAGGCCCCGAGGGGATACAGTTGGCACTTAAATCAGATAATGCTGAAGTTAAATAATTATCCTAATTAAGCCGATATTTGAAACAATGAAAGAACATTATCCTCCAAAAACCAAGGGATTTTTTTTTTTTTTTTAACTCAATAGACCACAAGCAAAAAATGATGATCGTTATTCAACAAATCCCAAAACAAAAAAAAATTACAAACCAAGAAAATAAACTAACAATTAACACTAAAGGTAGCTCAGGGAGGGGTCAGAGTAGTAAGTGGTAAGTATCAGGGTAAGTACATATGCGGTGGAATCTGATTAATTGAGATTTAATTAGGCCCCAAGAAGTATGTTGAGGATGGTAACTATTTTTGTGCACATGGCGGACGGTGTCTTTGAAGTAGACTTTTGTAGCTAATGTTTTCTCCTCACTACCGGCTATAGGCACAAAAAGACTTGCGTGTCCAAAAACTCCAATTTTTCTCGTTGTAGATTACATTTCAATTTAATTTTTGGATGATGACCATTTAATACGTCGACAACTTGTTCAAATGAGGCCTCTGTACCAGCCCACAAGCCAAAGATATCGTCCAAATACCGCGATAGAGCAGCGGAAGTTTAGTGCATTTTTTGAATGCCTGCTGTTCCCAATCAGCCATGTATATGTCAGCATATGCTGGCGAATATTTTCTTCCCATAGCACAGCCACAGATCTGGAAGTAGTGATTGTTGTTGAACTTAAAATCATTCCTGGTTAAAGTGATTTCTAATAACCGTAGGATTTCCGCATCCGGTCTGTCAGACCTCGGAAAATTTTGGAATGCTCTCTGGACGGCCGAGAGGCCCCTGGCAGTCTCGATGTTGGTGTACAGCGAGTCTACATCACTGGAGAAAAAGGTTTTGGATGGGACCCTTAAAGTGTGTAATTTATGTACAAAATCGTAGGTGTCTTTCACATAGCTTGGATGCGTGTGCGGGAGCGGATTAATAAAATAATCGATGTACTCAGCTACTCGATACGACTCCGAGCCACAGTCACTAACGACTGGTCTCCCCGCAGGTATTTTAAAGGGCACCCTCCAAGATTCAGGCGCTTTATGAATTTTAGGCAGCAAGTAAAACAGACGTGGACGTGGATCTTCTGGACCATACAGGTAAGTTATTTGTTTAAAATTGATATACTTGTCTGCATATAGTTTGTCAATGATAGCTCTGATTATTTTCTGTGTTTCCAATTGTAGCGGGCCCGGGAGCCGTTTGTAATAGTTGGTATCCTCCAATTTTCTATTGGCATCAAGCAAGTAATCAGTCCTGTCCTGGAGCACAATTTGTCCACCCTTGTCGGCCGGTTTGATGATGACATTATCCAGTCTGCGAAGAGCCAAAAGGGCGCGCCGTTGTTCTGCAGTGATGTTACCTTCATTATTGTTATTTCCTCTAACAATATTATTAGCTGAGGGGGCCCTGAAGGCCGAAAAACGTGGCTAAATTGTGACTGATCAATGTTTGCACCTGGGCAGAGACTGAGCTCAATTCAGGCTCCCAGACCAACGGGTTTACAAATGGCAATCGATAATAATCAGAGCTAAATGCAAAATGATCAAGTACCTTCAATTTCCGATGGTAATTGTGTCGATCTTGTCTTAATTGAAGTTTGTCTAACTTATCTGGAGTAGGAATAAAACTCAATCCTCGTTCCAGAACCGTCCATTCGTCCGCACTAAGCCTAAATGACGAGCACAGTTTGAGAAAGCTCCTCGATGTGACAGGAAAGTCCAGTCGGATTCCTCACAGGCCTGCATCCTTGTCTCTGGGTGACAGTAAGAACCAGACTCAGTTCAACAACCTGCCAGTTTCACACTAGCAAGCGTGTCCGTCTCATAAACTCGCTGCTGGTTGTGTTTCAACTATTTTCGGAGGCACTGACCACTCTGCGGCTCGGCGTTCAGTCACTCAAAGAAATGGTAACAATAAATATTTATTGTGTCCCAGTATATGGCTGTTAGCTAACAGGTCACTGGTTTACCTGACGGTGACATTAGCGAGCAGTGTTTGGGCGAAGAAGATGAAATATTGTTGAAATATGCTGACAGCTGAAAGCCCAGTTATGTTAATGGTAAGACATGTTATGTTCTTCATGTTTCACTGCTGCTAATGTTTGCTGACAGACAGCACATTCATGTTAAACTGTCTGACCCTGTCTTGTGTCGGGTGAGTGTACCCCTCCTGTGAGATGAGCTAGCCCACTTAGCCTACATTCTTATTTTAGGCATTGTTTTAAAGTCTTGGGAAATGTTTCCTTGTTAGGGAATGTCCTAATAAAGTAAATGGAATTCCAGCAATCTTTTGTTTTGGATGAACTAAATTGGCAGGTAACCACAGGAATATTCACTTGTCATGACACTGGTTCAACTAAAATTAAGTATTATCATTATTACTATGTGAAGTCGGTTTAACTACCGGTAAGTATCTTCTCATGTAGCTAACTACTTTATCTGTGTCTGTGTAAAGTAGCTTACTACATTTTTCTTGGTGGTAGCTTTTGTGTAGTGAAGCTTCGTTTATTGCTGAGTAACTGGTAGCTTAGCTCACTACAGTATCCATCACTGATTAAAGTTATGAACACATGAATGCAATAATTATAATCCAATATTATTCAGAAATGGGCCACTCTGCACAATAAGTACTTTTACTTTTGGTACTTAAAGTATATTTTGAATGCAGGACTTTCTACACTGTGGTTTAAATACTTTACTACAGTAAATGTTCTGAGTACAAACAACTTGAGAATTTGTGTTTGTGGATGTGAAATTATTTATCAAAATAAAACAACTGGTTGAACTGACAGAAATGATTCTGATGTTGGAAAAATCCAACTGGACCGTATGAAGTATTTACAGAGATGCCTCTGTGAGCACAATAAAGACAGTGGGTGTAATAATAACTTAACAGATACCCTGTATTATCTTATCAGCGGGATGTTTCTCCTCTCAGCTTGTTTCAGTGTCTGTGCCGTCCTCAGCCCTGTTTGTGCTCATCACAGCTTTAATAAGGCTTTGATTTGGGCTGCAGATTAGACTGTGCACTCCATTATTTCCTTTATTTAGTTCAACTGAAATCAGTTTCATTTCCTTCAGCGGCTCAGTGAACAAAGTTTAGTCGTTTCTCTGTCTGACTTCACTAATAATGTCTTTTATATTCAAATTTCACAGTGATTTTTGTCCCAGAAGTTTGATTTTGTTTCAGATTTTACACTTTGATTTGCTTTCTGTTAAATATTTGTTTCAATTATTTTTCATATTATAACAATCAGACCTCCTGGAATCTGCAGTTTCCCTCATTATCTGATGAGCAGAGCTTCTTTCTTTCGTTCTCTCTTTCTGCTTTGACACTTTTCACAGCTGGTGTTTTTTATTTAAGCTTTTTCTGTCAAAGCACTTTTTCCTTCAGCTGCATTTTTCCTTTGTAATTTTCCCTTTGTGCAGAAAAACAACTCTTTGAGGATGAATTTTAAACTAAACAGGAGTTTTGTTTATACCCTGTCTGTTCTTGAGTTTGGACAACAGGAAGCTGAAGATCATGTTCTCACTTTTAGTATTTGGAGATATTGTTTACTTCGACTGCTTATAATGAAGGTGTTACAGCTGTGTGTGTTCTGTGCTGCTGTCCCTTCTCCCTCCGCTGTACATCTGTCCAGGTGTGCTGCATTAGTTAACGAGATGCATTACACCTGGCACTGAGGAGGAGCTTCAGAGCTCCTGTGGCAGCAGCAGAGGAGAGAGGCCTCTGGTGTCTGCTGCCTCTCTATGGAGTTAGATTAGTCTCAATATTAATAAATGCACACAGAAGGATTCACAAATGCATGTTAAGATTTATATATAAATGACTCTCTCCACACAAATATTTTCAATGCACACACATATATTTGGCATTTTATATAAATGTAAAAAAAAATCCACAAATAACCAAAAAAGTTTCACAAATGTATTTCTGATGCACACACAAATATTTATTGTTTTAAATATATGCAGTTTTCATCAAAACATTTGTGGATGTTGATACATTCATATACAGATGCTTTTATTTTGTGAACCTCAGCGCATTCGTGTGTGAATCTTTTTGAGACTCCCCTGACGTCACCCGATCCACAAATGCATTTTTTCTACCAAGGGGATATAGGTAGCCAATCAGATGTCTCCTTCTTCTTCAGCCAATCACATGAGCGTCCCGCTACCACCCCCACATGGGGTATGTTTTAACGTCGTATTATTACACGAATGCTCCGCTTCGCGTCGGGGTCCTACATCACCCTGTCGGGGTTTATTTCTCTATAGTGACCGGCTCGCTCTACATTATCCCTTACGTGTCAGAGGGTGGCAGTAATGCACAACTATATTGTTTGCCAACCGCCAAATTAATAAGGACAAGAAGAAGAAGCAGCAGCAGACAGCGGTCAATGCAGAGCCCCGGGTCAATGGTCCGTTATCCGGTAATTACCGGACTTTGACCGGTAAAATCTGCCGAAGTCCGACATTTTTTAACACCGCCGGTCCAAATGTCCGGTGAAAATATTCCCTCCAAGCACAATTTGAATTAAACATGTCAAAGGATTTTTTCATTTTGTTTATCTAGAGTTTTTATTGCATATATATTTCAATAGCGAACTGACTTTTTTATTTCAAGTTGGCAGCACGCCGCGTTATTAACACTAGGACCGCCAACATTCTAGCAGCGGTCAGCCAGACCGTCATACACAATTCGATTGTTTTTGCTCAGAAGCACATCAAGAAGTTGTTGTTTTTTTTTTTTAAATAAACGTACCAGCAATTAAATTTAATGAACAAAATGTCACAGTCAAGAGGATCAGCAAACCTTTCAACACCTCATGTCAATATACAAGTCAGCTTTTTAAAATGTATTTAATTTTTTTACCGTGCGCATTTTTTTCGCTGCATCACGTCTCCATTGATAATGACAATTAGCACTCTTAGTACACTCTTAAATAACAAATAGTATATAACTTTTAGTCTGCTATATTGTTGACTATATAGTGAATTTTTATAAAATATTGCAGAAGAAAAGACATAAAAACCGAAATAATGAGAGGATTTTTTAAATTATTTTTATGCTGCTGCTCCCCTCCTCTCTGCAACTCGGGAAATTCGTTTCACTGAGAAACACACACACACACACACACACACACACACACACACACACGGACATATACGAATGGATGAATGGATGACGGATGTACAGCTTGAGGTTATTGCTACAATACAGATTAAGACACAAAGCAAAAACACTTAAACCAGACAGGCTAGCTATGGGCACGAACAAATGCAAAAATAACTGCAGAAAATAACATGAAAAGAGGACCCAACAAACAAATGAACAAGGGCACGATCAACACGTCGGAAAGCCGATCACGTTGTCCGGTGCCAATTTTTTCTAGGGGAAACCCTGGTCAAGAGCTGACCCGGGGCTCTGCATTGACCGCTTTCTGCTGCTGCTTCTTCTTCTTCTCGTCCTTATTAATTTGGCGGTCGGCAAACAATGTAGTTGTGCATTACTGCCACCCTCTGACACTACGACGTTAAAACATACCCCACGTGGGGGTGGTAGCGGGACGCTCATGTGATTGGCTGAAGAGGAAGGAGACATCTGATTGGCTACCTATATCCCCTTGGTAGAAAAAATGCATTTGTGGATCGGGTGACGTCAGGGGAGTCTCAAAAAGATTCACACACGAATGCGCAGAGGTTCACAAAATAAAAGCATCTGTATATGAATGTATCAACATCCACAAATGTTTTGATGAAAACTGCATATATTTAAAACAATAAATATTTGTGTGTGCATCAGAAATACATTTGTGAAACTTTTTTGGTTATTTGTGGATTTTTCTTACATTTATATAAAATGCCAAATATATGTGTGTGCATTGAAAATATTTGTGTGGAGAGAGTCATTTATATATAAATCTTAACATGCATTTGTGAATCCTTCTGTGTGCATTTATTAATATTGAGACTAATCTAACTCCATACCTCTCAGCCTGGGAGTTTTATTGTCTTGTTTGCTTGTTTCATTTGTTAATAAATTCCATGGATTTGAGACCACAAACATCTTGCTGCATGCCTAGTATTAATGTTACGGTTACTACTACCATGGGAAAACTGATGGTAAGGGAAAATCAAGGTTTTAGACAATAAATATTTCTCATAAAACAGAGCAGAGAAATATCCATCTCGTCTCTCACCAATGACAAACCTAAGGTTGTGTTCTTAAGTCTGTTCTTATGTCTTCAATTCAGAGTCAATGAGTCTTCAATATTTTGGTCACGTTACTGCAAAAATGTCTGCAGACCCAATGACTGTTTACAATCACTGGACAGACTGAAGCATTACACCTATAGATAGCACTTATGACAGCGATGAGATTTTATTTTCTTTTTACATTAAATTGAAACTCACCCAACTGTTGTCATTTTTCTGCCGCTCCAACCTGCCTCCTAACTGGACTGCTTCCTCCTTTAATTCCATCAGTGCATTGGTCATGTGATCGCAGCGTTCCAAAATATGAGTTAGTTACCAGAAGGTAGAGCGGATCGTGCACTAATCACTAGATCAGCGCTTCGATCCCCGACTCCTCCAGTCCTCATGTCAAAGTGTCCTTGGGCAAGATACTGAATTCCAGTGTGTGAGTGTGTGTGAATGGTCACTGAGTAGCAGGTGGCACCTTGTATGGTAGCCTCGGCTGCCAGTGTGTGACGGTGTGTGTGAATGGGTGAATGTGACTTGTAACATAAGAGCACTCTGAGTGGTCATAGGTGCAGTCCATCACCATTTTAAACAAATTACTGGCTCGTGATCACATGGGTTATGTACGCATTTCGATGCATTACTTTTCACAGGAAAACGTACAAACAGTGCATGAGAGCAGCCTGCCTGGTGAGGTATGATGCCGTGTGTCAGACGTAACAAAGCCAAGTTGCAGCTGTGCCCAGTGGAATTGTCTCCCTCGCCTCCTTTATAGTCAAGATGGGGGGTTAAGATGAAAACTGAAATGGGAAAGCCTTTAGTGTCACTGCACAGGAATATAACGAAATTAGTTGTGACACACGAGTGACGCATTCCAACAAAGACCATAAAAACACAAGACACAGGAGCCAGAGAGCCAAGAGCCGCTGCACCAGTGTTCACCGCCATCTTGATCACAGAGAATCAGACTTGACTATCTAGAGGGAGTAACAGTCGTAACAAGGTTTCTGTAGGTGAACCTACTAATTACTCTTGTATGGTGTCTAACTTCAGTGGATCATAACATACCAGGTATGGCATTAATCTGCTGATGCTCCGTTTCAAAATGAGACCAAACTTTTCTATGGATGTCAGTGTCAGCAAAGGACAGAATGTGTCCGGCAACAGACGGTCAGGCTTGTTGTTTTCAGCCCCGACGAGTACTGAAAAACTTGCGGGCTGTACGTGGCACTTTAGAGGACATCAGCAGACAGTGATGTGTAAAACAGGTTCTCCAATTATTGCAAATCACAGCAGTAACAAGAGCTTCTTGAACATTAAGTCAGAAATCTGCACACAAATTATTATTAGGCTGATAGGTCCAGTAGTTTGCGAATAGTTTGCGAGTAGTTTTACTGTGGACAGACGGATACACACACTCACAAACACATGACCACACACATGATTTCCTCCATGTTTACATCTGGCAGAAATAAAAATGTCCATTTTCTCAAAGTTTTGGTCCTTCATCAGAATCCGTGTTGAAACGTTTCAACCATACGCAGCTTTAGAGACATTATAACTTTACATCTGAGCGTGTGACAGCTACACAGATGTGTTGCCTCATATGTTTCATTACTGTCTTTCTTTATTCTGTCAAACAGATGTCAGTCCTCAACACATCAAAGTGTGACAGATGAAAACCTGCAGAGAAACGAACAGAAAATTAGTTTCTTTTTCCTTCCTTTCAGTTTCATGAAAACACACATGAATCTGGACTTTTACAGGCTCAAGGTGTGTGTGTTTCTATGACGATGCCTTTCCAACCAACTGGCAGAGCAAAACACACGATCCATGTCTCCTTTTTGCATTCATGCACATATGAAAGTGTGTGTCGGGGGTGTGTGTGTGTGTGTGTGTGTGTGTGTGTGTGTGAGACGGTATTTCGGCGTGTTGCATCAGTCCTCCACCACAGGAAGGTCTGATGGACACTTTGAATCCATGAAAGGACCCGTCTGTCTGCATCTGTACGTCTGTCTGTCTGTCAGTCATCAGTTCAGGGTTCTTACATCCACGCAACACCGACCCTGATGTTTTCTCGTCCCTCAGTGTTGTCTGTCAGGCTTAAGAGGCGGCTTGAGACGCTTGTCATTTCTAACCCTGACCTTTCTCTCTGAGGACGTTCTGACCTGTCAAACACATGAAAGAACCAAACTGCTGCAGTCAGACATGTTTTTATTTCCTCTCCGAGGACCAACTTAAAGCTGTGTTTAGGTCCATTTTACAACACGACTATCCCGAACACGTCCCCGTGAGTGTAAGGTTCAAACCCTCCTATAGGAATCATTTTCTTTGCCACAGTTACAGAGACGCCTGCTTTGCAAGTTCAAAGGAACATTTCAATCACGGCTGAGAAGAAATAAGACAGGACACATAAGGAATGGTAACCTCCAAAGAGCTGAGAGAGCTGCCTCCGAAAAAAGTGGATGAGTCACACAAAAGAAAAGTTTTCTCTGTAAAATTGAAGGAAAATAAGGTTACGTTTAAAGGGAAAGCAAGGACTTATTTGCGTGCTTGTTGTTTTCAGAAGTCCTTGTACAGTCTGATCTTCTATATTTCATTGCTGTTGTTGCCGTCTTGTTGCTGGTTTTGTGTTGTCGCTGTTATTTTTGTGCTTTCCATGTTGGTTTTGTAAGAAATAAAGAATGAGAGTGAGAAGGTGACTCACCTCCTGCTGCAGTGTCACATCAGTGGAGCTGCTGTAGATCAGCAGGGAGTCTCTGTACGAAGGCGTTCAACGTCTGATTTCCAGTATTTTTCGCCGTGTCCTCCACATTACATCTGATTACAGCACGAGTTCAAGTGCAACAGGAGCCCGTCATCATCTCATCACAACTCTGTTTATTACAGGTGAATTGCTGGCAGGTTGCACTTTAGTCCCGGGATCACTGTCACTCAGAACTTTAATGTTTCCTCTCTGTATGTGTCAGAAAGTTTGTGAGGTGCTGTTCAGAAAATGACACATTTATTCTGACAGAGGGTCCAACCCAGAGGAACAACAGCACTCCTGTGCAGGACATCATCTAAGATGTGATTAAGTCTGGACTAAATTTCAGGGCAATCCAACACATACTCATCCCGACTCGTCAAATATTGCCACTTGGTCAGTGCCATTCACGTCTACATATCATGCACCAGGTATCCTCCTGCGTCTGATGTTGACGTTCAGGTACAACATGTTAGTTTACGCCTATTAAATACACTTCCAGTTTCACAGGAAATATACAGTTTCTGCTCGTTCAAAAAGTCTTTGTCAAAACAAACTTACATCGGTAAAACACTGTGAATGTTGAGCCAAACCATGATGGTTTTTTTCTAAACCTAACTGTGTGCTTTTGTTGCACAAGGAAATAAACGTAAAAACAAACAGGAGCAAACACCAGGTTCCAAGGTGAAAGTAGGGCGGTTGGACCCATTCACGTCCCCTCCTGCTCTCCCTGTTGGGACTCTCCAGCTCCTAACATAACGTCATCACCGGCAGTGTTTCAAACTGACACCGTCCAACAGTGTATCACACTGCTGTGACAGGTTCAGTTCTACTGCGTTAATAACTAATGACACCCGTCCATGTATCATGGGGACAGGTGCTGTCCAGCAGCATATCATACTAATGTGAAAGCTTCCATCCAGCTGCATTACAAACTGACGCTACCTGGCGATGTATCATACCCCTGATAAAGACGGCTTTGCCGTCGGTGTCTGATGCCAAAATCACTCAGTGGCAGTGTTTGATGAGATCATAATGAGAACTGGCAGAGCAGTCCATCCACTACTGGTCTCTGGACCATAACTGTTTAATTAAATGAAAACTGGTGGAAGTGGTGATGATGATAACGAGGCTGTCTCTGGTTAAACAACGTTGGGGACTCTCTGGTTCTGAGAACTAAAATGGCTGTCAGAAATAATACATGATTAATAATAATTATCTGCATTAAATAACCTGTAGAGCAGCGCCTTTTGACAAAGGAATACGATAGCCAATTAATTAATAATTAACTCAGTCTCATAAAACATACGAAACTATCGTTTAAAAAAACAAAAAAACTATAACCAAATGTACCAGGTCAATAGTAAAGACTAAAGGATTTGATGACAGAGCAGCTGGTGATGATCACGTTCAGCATTAAACAGACATCAAGTATGATTCATGAACTTATTTAAAATAAAGCAAGAAGAGGCAAAACACACAGTGGGTGTTTCTTCAAGTCAAGGAAGGATCCTTAAATGGCTGAATTTCAAGGATGCTACATCATCACATCCTGCTGAAGGACTGTTCCAATGTCAAGGATCATTCAAATTCTACCGAGGACTGAGTCCTTCTCTCTGAAAAATTTCAAGGATACATGTGTGGATCCTCCACGGGTATAAAATCCCCACAATGCTTTGCACACGATTTGCAGGAAGTAAAGGCGAGGCCTCTTCAATGAAACCTGTGTCAGCAGAGCTCAGCAGGATTTAGACTAATATGTCTTTTATTTGGAGGAATGTCTCCACGAGTTTTTATCATACAGAAACCTCATCACTGACACTTTCCAACGTGCCCACTGCCAAATTACATAATATGTTATTAAAATAACATGATTCAGATAAAACAACATTTTTCAACCCACATGATCACTGCTTTCACTCTGTCAGCTTCAGTCGGTGTCTTCTTCCTGGAGAGTAGCGGTGAGGATGACCACAGTTAAGACATCAGAATATCCTGCAGGTCAAAGCATCACTCATTTGATTTGAAGTGAACATACTTCAGGAGATAACACAGCAGTATCACGTGCAGGTGTTACTGTAGCAGAGTGTTTGAACTGTCCAACAACATTAGAGAGTGTTAAACTGATCACAGTATCTGAAACCTCCTCATTCTGCTGAGGGTTAATGACACACACCTGGAGACACTCGCTAGCCTGTTCCAGTGTGTGTTCACTGAATGACAGGAAGGACTCTTACCTTGCCTCTGTAGGATCCTTCCTTGTAAGGACTCATCCTACCAAGGAAGGATCCTTGGCTGTGAGAAACACCCTGGGAGAGCAGGGAGCAGAATGCAGGCTGTGACACCTGTTGATTGGACGTTGTTCCTCCCTGCTCTCTGACACTGCAGACCATCTCTGTTCTGCCATATTTCACTGTTATTTGTCTATATATTGTCCTGTTTGTTTACTATTGTTTAAACTTTTAATCTGTTCAGTTTATATGTTATTTTGATTTATTGTGGTCAAACTTTAAACTTTGATTTTGAAGAAAATATGATAAGATCTAAATGAAATATGAATCAAACAGAGTTTTTATTGTGATGTATTTAATATCTATTAGTTACCATCAACTCTCAAATACAAGCTGACGTGTTAATGACCTCACCTTCACATGAACAGAGTCTTATTTTGTTAAAAGCTATTATTAGAGACTTCCTGTTTCACATTAAAAGCCTTCCTGTATATCAGCAGGGCAGAGTCGTCTCCCTGGAGGCCGTCGGTGTAAAACATCTGCAGGGAGTGTCGACTTTCATGAAGAGAAACTGTCTGACTTTTATTTCTCTTTATTTGAGCATTCACAGTGCTTCGCTTCTCGCCGCGGTGCGTATATGTGCATATTTATGTGCATATTTATGTGCATATTTATGTGCATACTGTGTTGGATTTGCATCTAAATTTGGCTCGACTACTTTTAAACACATGACGACACCCCCGCTGTTCATCTGTAATCTCCACATTTCTTTAAACAAACCGCAGTTTTCTGTTCTCTCCCTCTCTCCCTCTCTGTTTCTTAATAAATTGAAGAAGTGATATTTTTATCCACAGCGAGACGCTCCATCAGATCTGAGAGCTGTCAGCCAGCCTCACCTCCACCCAAATCTACAGAGTTTACATGTGAATGCAGAGCGGGTGGAGGCCTGTCACCGCTAACAATGAGACAAACAAGACGAGAACGAACAGAGACTGAATAGCCTGGAGGAGGGGGGGAGGGAGGGATTAAGAGAGGAAAAGGGTGAGAGAAGAGAAGGGAGAGGGGGAGAAAGGGGGAAGGCGTAAGAGAAGGAGAGGGGGAGAGATGGAGGGAGGAAATGGGGAGAGAGTACAAAAAGGGAGAGAGGAAGGGGTGAGAGAGTTGTAAAGAAGGAGACAGAGAAAGAGAGAGGAGGGAGGGAGAGAGAAGGAAGTAGAGGAGAGGGGGAGGGAGGGAGGAGGAGGGGAGACAGAAAAGGAGGGAGGGGGAGAGGAAGGGGAGATGGAGGGTGAGACAGAAGAGAGATGGATAGATATATGAAGTGGGGAGGGGGGGGGCAGATGGAAACAGGGGGAGATGATGGGGAGGAGGAGGAGAAGAGGAGAGGAAGAGGGAGGGAGACAGAAAGAAGAAGGGAGGAGATGGAGGGGGAGTCAGATGTAGGGAGGTGGAGGAAGGGGGAGGAAGTGTTGCAGTAAGACCGTCTGAAAACACATAATTTGTCATGTGAATGACAAACTGTCTCCATTTGTCTCGTCTTCCTCCTCTCTGTTCTTTTCTTCCTCCTCGTCTTCATTTTGTCTTCATTATTGTGTGTGTGTGTGTGTGTGTGTGTGTGTGTGTGTGTGTGTGTGGGTTATCTGACAGATTGGTGTCAGTTCTGCTCTGTAGAGACACACACTCCCTCCTTCTTTCTCTTCTCTCATGTAAATTTCTACAATATGAATATGAAATCTTAAAGACACACTCACACACACCACACACACTTCCTGTTGTTGTTGTTTATATTGTTGTTGTTGTTGTGCCCGACAGCGACCCTACAAATCCCCTAAATCTCCCGGCTGGCTCTGCGTTATTACTCTGAGCAGCTGGGAGGAGATTCAGGGCACTTTAAGGCTGGAACACAGAGTCAACAGGAGTTTGTTTTTCAGTGTGTGTGGTGTCTTTAAATCTGTCGGGAGGAGTGTGTGTGTGTGTGTGTGTCTGTGTGTGTGTGTGTGTGTGTGTGTGTGAAGCTCCCAACATCATTTAAAGGTGAAGCTTCACTTCATCATGACGGAGGTTTAAGATGGTGGAGTCTGAGTGTACACAGACATGTTGTGGTGGAGGTTTCAGGTACTTCCTGGTTCCTCGCAGACAAACCGTACTGAACCACACAGAGACACAGAGAGGCGACTCGGACTCGTCTGAAGCTTTCTGCCAGGTCACATGTTAAACTGTGAGTGTGTCGGAAAAGTTTTCTGCTGTGCTTTTGTTTTACAATGAAAAGCAATGCACAAAAACTCGTACATGTCCCACGTATTTTAGAAGGCTGTGATCATGTGACCACTGGTAAGGAGGCAGGTCGGGGGGGTGGACGGGTCACTTTCACCCAGGACTTCCCTCTGGAGTCACATGTTGGGATCTGTGTGAACTCTGAGTGAAGTCTGAGGAGCTATTGATAGGATACCTCCTCATTTAACTACAGAAAGCTAAATGAGTTTGCAGGTGGTTGGAGGGAGGTCGCCAGGCAGCTGAACATGTCTGCGAAGTATTGCTGTAGGACGCTCAGCAGAGCTCAAGAGCACAACACTAGGGACAAAAACACTGGTTACAGTTGGGAAAAGATCATGTTTAGGCTTAAAATACCCAGTTTTCATGGCACTATCCCGACAGGAAATATAGTATCACTCCCAACTCATCAAACACTGACGCCTGGTCAGTGGCCTGTCATGTCAAAATGCAACATGCTAGTTAGCGTATAGCACCAATTTTGGAAGTTTAAGGACTGTGTTTTAATTTATGCTCATTACATGCATTGTTTCTTCAAAATAAACTTTGGTTTTCACAGGAAATGAAACATTTCTGCTCGTATGATGCACAGTCTCTTTTCAAAATAAACGTATAAATAGGAAAAAAAAAATGATTTACTTCCCTTATTTTACACAACAAAAGTACAGGTTAAGTTTATAAAAAACATCATGGATCAGTTTAAAATAAGTACAGTTACTATTGTAATGTGACGTCATGTGACATATGAAACAATATGAAACGTTATTACAATAACTGTTGGTTGATTGACTGTTGGTTTCACACGGGAAACAGACGGCGGGCTCCTGGGTGAAAGTCTGTTTGACCTGTCAGCCCGCCACGAGCTTTTTTACTCTTTAAATGACGGTAGCAGCCTGAAGCATCAACCAATGCCACCAGGCTGTCTCATAACACCACTAAAATGCCTTGGTGTGTCGATGTCACACACCGACGGACCACAGATGAAGCCCCGGCGTTTGAGGAGCTGCGGGTGAGACTGGGCTGCAGCAGGAAACACAGCGACGGGCTAAAAAACACAAATGTTTGATGGCTAAAAAGATGCTGAAAACAGAAATGTCTCGCTAAAAGATAACCAACTTTGTTGTTTGTTGGTGTTGAACTGTTGACGGGCGTCTCACCTTGGTGTCACATCATCCACCCCCCCCACCTCCTGCTCAGACACTACATCGCTTTAGAAACGCTGACATGATACAAATGAAACATACAAATGTATTTGTTGTTTGCAGAACATTTTCTCCTGGTGACTGGGCTGGTTGTTCTGAGGATCCTGAAGGAAGAAGGTCAAACCCGTTATGATGTATTTATTGACCTCACGCTGACCCGCTCATTTTAACACTTTAACACTTAAACACTGGTTTACCAGCACCACATCCATCAGTGACAGAGGACGACATACGAAAATGTCCTGAGAACACATGGGGACACTTTTCATCAACGAGGGTTTTTTGGCCTCCAGGTGCTTCAGTCAAACATGTGTCAGTGTAACATCCTCGGGGCCTCTAACCAATCTGACCTCTTACGTTTCATGTTTAACCGGTTTCTCAAAACTTACCATCACTAAGAAGCTGAGAGAAACTGGTCTGAGGTCAGTCATGACTTTGACTTTCTAACTTTTTGCTGCAGGGACACTGAGAGTGTTTTTCTGTATTTTAGGAACTCTTTGCAGAAACTTGTGTTCCAGCTGTGCTGTTGAGTCTGACACTCGTGTCTCCTTGCAGCAGGTTTTCCTAGAAAGTGACATGACTGACATACTTCAGCTTCTTGTTTTGTTTTTTAAGCTCCATGTTATTCAGAGTTTCAGTGTCTGTCTGAGATTCAGCAAAAAAATTCAGCTCAACTCACTTGTAAAAATAAGGACTGAAATATGTGGACGCGCTGCCAGCATCTTTAAACTGGAATATTTCTGTAATACCTGCAGTAACTGCTCTGTTGACTTGTGACTGTCCAGGGTCGCCGACTCTCTCCTAAATTCAGTCTCACAAATCAGAGGAAGACACTTATTATGAAAATATAGCTGTAGGTATTTACAGTCTTCAATACTTTAGGTCAACACTGATGTGACTGATGCAGGACTCTGTCCTTTGAGTTTACATGCAGACGTCTCAACAGGATTGGAACGAGAGAAGCACTGGACTCTTAATACATATGTGGCACATAGTTAGCTTGAGTTATTTTGACATGCCGACAATTAGATGAATTAGGGAAGCACCAGCTTAGTTCCCTCTTCACCACAATATCCCAGCGCAGCTCCTGCTTTACTGCTGACGCCGCACCAAACCGCCGATCCATCTCACGCTCTATTCTGCCCTCACTCAAGATACTTGGACTCACCCGGGGCAGTAACTCTGTCCCAACCCAGAGGGCAGCTAGCTGCCTGCTTTCTATACTGCAGGAAGAACACAGCACTGAGTGTTTTAGAGCTACCAGTCACTCACTGAATCAAAAGCAGTGTTGTGCATGAACATGCAAAAAGGGTACCCAGGGTCAGAGTGGTGACAAACTTCAGCCCTGAAAACTTTTGAAACGACACATCGAGTCAATTCAACCAGTGTTGGGAAAAATAATAGATTTAAATGTCTTTTTAAAAATCAAACAAATAAACTTCAACTACAGAAGTTCGTTTTTGGGGACTGTGAACTTTGTTTAAAATTCAGACTGTGAACAATAAATGTGAACTCGTTCTGAACTTTGACGCCTTTGTGAAGTGTAAATGTGTACAACACTGACGAAAAGTAAAGTCTAACAGAAATCAGTTCTAATGTTAGCGAGCATGGCTAACTAGCCTAAGCTAGTCAGTTTAGCTTCCTAAAAAGTCCTAAAAAGTCAAATGTCTGAAATCACTAACAGTATGTAAACTGTGTTGAAAAGGGAAAAACTTCTTGTATCATAATTTCAGGTGTCTAAGCTTCAACCCCCCCCCACAAACAGTGTGAAGAATTTAAATTTCAGTCTGACTTCAAACATTAGAACCTGGTGGTAAGTATAAAAACCCTGTCTCTTTATCAGCGACGGACCTTAAGTTGAAATAATTGATCATTTTAGAGAAGGCTGATCTTAATTGTAGGTTAAGAGGATTTATCTTCACGCTGATTAAAAGGATTAAACTTTCTGCATATCAACAGGATTCATTCATTTTATCATAATGAGATAAAAAGCTCCACAGCAGGAAACATGATGCAGTTAAACTGGAACACACAGAGTCTGCCCTGACGTGATGAGCTCAGCCAACATACCAACATGTGACTGAGTGTAAAGGTCACACTCATCGATCCATTCGTAATCAGTCACATAGATCAATACACACACAGCACAGTCGTACCGCCGCAGCACAAACACACACACACACACACACACACACATTACTGAGCGGTGTGATTAAAATAATCCTGCTGGTGATTCATGTGTTTTATCATCTGTTGGTGGTTAATCTGTCGCCAACATTTATCTCAGCCGTCGCCTTCATTTGCAGCTAATTCACACAAAGCTGTCAGAAGTATGTTTGACTGAGTCACATTACAGTTACAGGATGAATTCACACGTTCACACAAAACTGTAAACTGACACATGAAGAAGAAATTAAACAGTGTATGTACGGCCTGATGTATTGGTGTTAACAACACGCCAGTGAGTCAGTGGCTCCAGATGCTGGGACGTCCCTAAAGATGGTGGGTCTGAATCGATTTCTGGGTCAAGTGATCGAGGACAGAGGAGTAGAGGGAGGATCCTGAGATGAACCCTTAGTTTTCAGTCTTTGTTTGCACCATGCTCATTATGTGATCGTCAGTTTTATTTTTTCCCGCTCTAACCTTCCTGTTACCTGCAGCCTCCTGTGATTGGGTCCACCTGCTGCACACCATGTGACAGTTTGTCTTTGTTAATGAAGTCGCTACCAGAAACATTTAAAGTTTATTTTTTCTCTCAAGTCATATCTGAGTTGTCATGTGAACAACAGTTACAAAGAAGCAGACGTTGGTGATGAAAATCTTAGAACTCAGGCTTTCTTCAACAAGTTTAATTAACCCCTTAAAAACAGATCTAACGCAGATGGATGTGGAACACTGTTGTTTAAATCCTCCTGTTAAAATAGATATAAGATAAAAAAACATATTTAATAGAGCATTCACTTGTTTTGCAGCAGAAAGTTCAGGCTTCTGTTTTCCCCTTCATCACGTCATGACCTTATGTTACATTTCGTACGGTGCCAGTGTGGTATGTGCCCATGATTATGATGCAATATCTCCATAATGGTTGTGGGAGATTATTGTTTGCACAATTATTCATTTACTTTCCATAACCACGTATCCTGTTAGTGGTTGTGGGGGATGGAGCCTATCCCAGCTGATACTGGGTGAGAGGCAGGGTTCACCCTGGACAGGTCACCAGACTATCACAGGACTGACACATAGAGACAGACAACCATTCACACTCACATTCACACCTACGGACAATTTAGAGTCACCAATTAACCTGCATGTCTTTGGACTGTGGGAGGAAGCTGGAGCACCTGGAGGAAACCCACGCTGACACGAGGAGAACATGTGGGAGCACCTGGAGGAAACCCACGCTGACACGGGGAGAACATGTGGGAGCACCCGGAGGAAACCCGTGTTTGCATAATCCTGTATATATTGATGTAAAATAAAAACCATAATAGAGCGTTCGTTCTCTTTCCAGCTGAAACCATGTGTTCTCTACTCTGCGGTGCAAATGTGGTATTTTGCTTTAATTCTACTGGAATTATCCCGGGACTTCCCCACAATGGTCAGTGGAGATCGTATTTTCATAATCCTGAAGGCTATGTATTGATCCAAAATAACAACCATAATATCGGGAACATTGATATTTTTTGCAGCAGAAAGCCAAAGATTTGACTGTTTAACGTGTCATGCCATTGGACAGTCCTGATGATGTCATTGTTCTAATTTACATATGGTGCAAAACTGTGAGAGAACATGCAGCAGTGCCAGAGGAATAAATAATGAATCCATCACAACACGTTTTCACTCTGCTCATAAGAATGAGTAATCTCAAAAACTAAACGCTGAACACAGTTTAAATGACTTGTGGAGTGATAAGAAATGTTGTGTTTATTTTTCTACCTTGAAAAATCTTTTGGATCATCATTATTTGTGCTGGTGAAAAAAACAGTCATTTTTTAATGATATAATTTCCCCTGTTAATTATTGTGGTTTATTGACTTACATAATCTTTTAGTTCAGACTGTTCAGACTTCAGGGAGATAAAACACTTGACAAAAACTCCAAGAAGAAATGATGTCCTAATAAGCACAGATACAGCTGTAGGCACTGGTGGAGCTCAAAGGGTTAATGTCAAACCCATCAAAGCTTTTAGAAAAGGACCAGAGACTGGACCAGCAAGTGAAAAAAACAGAGAGAGAGAGAGGAAGAGGAGCCCCAGATGCCTCCTCCCTCCTCCTCCTCCTCCTCCTCCTCCTCTCCACTCAGCTCCACCCGGCTCCCACTGCCCTGAAGGCGGCAGCAGAAGGACAAACCCAACACACCATCTGAGCCCGGAGCAGCCGGGGGGAACTTCATTTACGCTACAGAGCCTCCCTGTTTAACCCAGCACAACACCCTGCAGCACACACACACACACACACACACACACACACAGTCTCAGGTTTATGGTGTCTGTGAGGACTCTGTACAGACCACCATTGATGGAAATAAAACAACATGAAAACAGATGTTTTGTCTCAGTTTCAGGTATCAGAAAAAAAAAATCATTTCCTGGTGTTGGATTGACTCGTTGCTGCGTGTCTCAGATCGCTCCACAGTTCAGCAGCGAGTCAGTCGCAGTACAGTGAATTGGATTTCTGGTGCTGATTAGGTCACTGATTGGATGAAAACTGGGACACTGATGAGTCAATTACCTGAGACTCATTTCAGCGACTACACAAACACGTCTTCAGAGTCCGGGCGGGAAAAGACTCATGAAAAATAAAAAGGACAAACTGTTGAACACACAGAGCTGCGAACACCGTCACATCTCTGTTTCATTCTCCAGACACAGTCGCACCTCCTCAGCCCTCTTCACCATCATCCCTCACCTGTCGACCAGATACCATCAGACTTTGCCACCTGTTTGTTCCGGACCAGAGGGCCGTACCATGAAGCCACATTAGTGCCTCAGCGAGGGCTGTTGAGCCTTAAGCTTCCTGTTTAACTGTAACATGAACTTGTTTCCTTACCAGCCGGCTGCCATCGTCAGAAAAGGACATGTCCTTTTTCTCTGAGTCTGTGGCACCACTTTCAAAAGTATTTGCATCTTTCTGTTGCAGAAACATCATAGCTTTATTGAAAGCTCTGAAAAACTTTTCTAAATATATCTGAGTCTGAATCTTTACCTCTGCCTACCAGCCAGAACTTCTTGCTCACCCCGTTCCTCCCATCCTGCGGGCTCATTACTGCTTCTGTTTGGATTTGCCACTGAGCTCATGTATCACACCTTCAATAAGTCCCTGAACTGTTCCCGTCTGCTCGATTGTCTGCATTTGGGTCCAATTCCCTGTCGTCTCACCCTCATCCCCATGACAGATAGTTAAGTTTCTACATTTCATTAGCAGTTAGCAACACTAAAAATCAGTACGTTTGATTTACACAGGCATTAGAGTTTGAAACCAAACACACATGGCTGCTGTTCATAAAGCTGATTGGCCGGAGCTTCTGGAAGCTTCTGGAATACCTTTAATAAGTTTTAACATTTTCAGCTTTCACAATCCAAAATGTCCTCACTGTGACCTCGTCACATGTCCACGTTTGGTCATGGACTCTCCACGTCCACATATGACGTCCAAGGTACCCTGGGTGTGTTGGTTGTTGACGTTCTGGGACGCCGTGTCAACTTCAGCCTGTTACATGCATTGTCTGTTTTCAAAATACACTTCCTGTTTTCACAGGAAATGTACAGTTTGTATACAGTCTCTTTAAAAATAAAAGCACTATGTCAGTACAACACCACCATATCAACAACACAAATGTTTATGTTTAGCCAACACACACACACTCATGGTTGGGTTTAGGAACAAAGAACAGGGTTTGGCTTTACAGTCTTCCTGTGTCCTCCAGTCCTCCTGGGTGAAAGTCATTGGTAGTTGGACCCATCCATTGACCCATTGTCGGTATCTCACGCTAGAGGTCACTGACCAAGTGTTGGTATTCAACCCAAGACCAGGTTGCACAGTCACGTCTTCACCTTTTTTTTTTATTTTTTTTTTTTACCTAAAGCAAATTTGTGTTTTTGAATGTCCACTTTCTTCCCTAAAGTCTGTTCGACCTGAGCTAAAAGGTAACGTGAGTCCATAAATCATACTAACTGTTAAAAGTTTTGTGTCATTGAAAAAATCCAACCTGTTTCTCAACATATTTTACAAAATAAAAACACAAAACATGTTGATCCAAAAGGTTTTTTTACGCAGAAACAATAACAAAATACTTCTTGAACGACGTCTATCGTTTAGTTTTGATGCATGTGTAGCCCTGTCTAATGTAAATAAGTTAATAAGAGAGATAAATAAATAAATAAGTTCTTTCTATAAAAAAAAAAAAAAAAAAAAACAAAACAAAAAACAAGTTCATTTATTGTAATTCATGTGAGAGGAACTGTTGTTTAAAAAAATTGTTTATGAGTTCTGTTTAAAAGAAGAAACTATAAAAGCTATTCATAAGTCGAGAGGGTGCTTAAAATGTGTTGATGTTTATGTTATCATTTGTTTGGTTAAAACGTGCAAGGCACTGGTGTTTATTTGTCAATCATCCCTGTATAGGCTGTTTATTGGTCACCTGCTCTGTTGTCTGAGTTGTCGTCCAATTGGGAGAGTAGGGGGAGGGACTTAGAGGAAGCAGGTTAGATCACCGCAGAGACACGAGAGGCTGAGAGAGCACCGGAGAAAAATCGACACGTGTAGTGCTGGAAAAACTGGAGTATTTCTGTTTACTGTACAAATGCAGAGTTTGTCAGTGGAGTACCGAAGTATAACAGTGCACAGAAGGTAAATGTTTATTTGTGTGTGGTAATTACGGACTGTATTACTGCTAATGTTGTAAAGTAAATGCTAAACGTGATTAGCGTTTAGCTAGCATGCAGCTAGTATTTACACAGTGTTTACTGTAGTAGCCTCACGTTACTCATGTTTATCTGTGTGTGTACGGGCTATTGTGTGAATTCGGACTGAGTTCATCATAGTGCATGGATATTTATCAGTGAGTAAAGGATTTAAATATATGTTGTCAGAGCGGACCGGACCAGGAAGCCCTCCTTGGACCTTTTTTCCCCTCTGAGCGACAGAGAGCGGCTATCGGCGGGAGCTGCGTGCGTAGCTGTAGTCGATGTCTCCAGACTTCATTCCTCCTCTCCATTCCCCTCCATCTTCATCAGTAAAACCCCTATTCAGCCTTCTTCTACACACACACCCCTCACACTAACCCAAGAGGAACCGTGAGTACTAAAACCAAAACCCAGTGCACGTGCATTTGTTTATTTTGTTTGCTTGGAAAAGCGAAGCGGTCACCAGTTTTAGACCTCAACGTACCCCAGCATCGATTCAGGCCTGCAACGTTTTATTTTCAAGACTTTTATTTTATTAGCAGAGCTTATTCAGTATTTTTTTTGGTACTGACTGCGGGTTATCGGATGGTACTGTGTATTGAATGAAAACTTGTGATTTTCATGTGAGATGTATTAATATTTTGTTAATACAGTGGTTTCTTAGTTTAAAGAGTACTGTGTGTGAGTGTGTAATTAAAATCAGTGTTCAGGGTTAAGCAACGTAAAGCAAAGGTAAAAGAGAATAATTTAAGTTCATAGTATTTTCTTAGTGGATTTATTACATGTTATTTCATTAATCTACTAAGTGGAGGCACCAACAGAGTGTGTACTTACCTTATTTGTGAGTTAAAGTACCTCTAACCATAGGTAATACATAGGATAATACGGCACCACCAAACATTAAAATTAAGGACCCAGAGCCCACCCAGAGCGATACCTTCAACTCAGGTAATTTATCCTTAATCGCCGGGGTAGGGTGCTACATAAATGGAGGCACCGCTGGGATGGTTGTAATTTTTATTTTCCCAAAATTGATTACTTACAAAAGTAACATGAACAAGAAACTGAAAATCCCTGAACTGTTTTAATTTGTAACGTTTGTTATCAAGTAGTGCACAGTGCCGTAAATCTAAACAGCTTCAAACATGAGTCAATCCGCCCAACTTGAGTTAAGTAACTGGTGTAGAGGAGAGGGTATATCTGTAAAACAAGCTCTTATGTTGCATGGAGTCTCAGAAGATGAGGACATTTCAGTCATTGAGGATGCAATGCAAACTATCAAAATACTGGGCAAAGTCAGAGTGAGAGGAAAAATGTTTGACGCTAAGACCCAAACTGTGACTGTTTTATGCGAGTGTAGGGAAGAAATAGATCCGACTAAGGTCCCCCCAGAACTAGACTCACCCACAGAAGGGGTTAGGTGGACCATAGTAGTAGCTCAACATCAACCAGACGTCACAGACGACTTCTCTGAGAAATTAGCTCAGTTTCTCCAGGCTGAAGGAAAAACAATGGAAGATATCCCTACAGTAAACCCTAGTGGTAGTGAATGGACCAGCAATCCTGAATCTATAATTCGTGCTGTTGGTGAAGTATTGAGGCAAAGCCCTAAGTCCAGTGAGAGCAACAGCTATCGCCGTCTGAGAACTTTTTCAGGTGTCACCCCCACCCCACTCGGCGAGGAAAACTTGGACAGTTGGCTGGATCAGGCAAGGTTCATGGCTGAAGAGTATGAGTGCTCGGAAAAAGAAAAAAAACGACGAGTCGTTGAAAGTCTTAAAGGACCAGCCCTGGAGATCATCCAAGCTGTTCGGTGGTCAAATCCTGATGCTAGCTGTATGGAGTACATACAGGCAATAGATAACACATTTGGAAGTACTGAGTCAGGAGAAGATCTTTACCTTTCCTTTAAGTCCCTTTATCAAAAACCAAATGAGCGATTATCTGAGTTCTTACGCAGACTAGAAAAATCCCTCAGTAAAGTCATTCGCAGAGGTGGTCTGCCAGGTAATGCAGGTAACCGAGCTAGACTTGATCAGCTCATTAAAGGTGCAGTTGAGTCTGATCTCTTGTTAATTCAGCTTAACCTGAGAGATAAGAGAGATAACCCACCAACGTTTTTGGACCTGCTGAGAGAAATTAGAGAGGCAGAAGACCTTGAATCTGCTAGGCGTGGTCTCAGGAAGCCAGCAACCCGTCAACATGTACATGCAACACAAGCAGAGAAAGCAACAGAGTTAGAAGAACATCATGAAACTCAACTCAGAGCAGAGATTGCAGAGTTAAAAGCTAAACTTAATGAACAAAGAAACACACTGTCTCAGTCAGCCAGTGAGGGTTACACAAAAAGGTCCAAGGAGGAAAGTAACACTAAAAGTCAGCCTAACCAGGAAATACAGGCGCTGAAGACAGAACATGAACCCACCACATCCAGTCAAAGGGATGCTAGAGATACAGACAACCTGACTAGACATTCACAAAGACAACACAAACCAGTTATTCGTTTGACTTATGACCAACCAGGACATTCCATGGACGAACCAGTGACTATTGTACATCATGGAATGGTCATTCAGTTAAATCTGAATTCACCAACTGCTGATAGTTCAACAGATGGAGGTCCTACACCGGCTAGGAGAGCCCCTCTCAAGAAACGCAAGATTCGATGAGGACATCTAATGGTTTAGAAAGGGGAGGGTGTAGCCCTGTCTAATGTAAATAAGTTAATAAGAGAGATAAATAAATAAATAAGTTCTTTCTATAAAAAAAAAAAAAAAACAAAACAAAACAAAAAACAAGTTCATTTATTGTAATTCATGTGAGAGGAACTGTTGTTTAAAAAAATTGTTTATGAGTTCTGTTTAAAAGAAGAAACTATAAAAGCTATTCATAAGTCGAGAGGGTGCTTAAAATGTGTTGATGTTTATGTTATCATTTGTTTGGTTAAAACGTGCAAGGCACTGGTGTTTATTTGTCAATCATCCCTGTATAGGCTGTTTATTGGTCACCTGCTCTGTTGTCTGAGTTGTCGTCCAATTGGGAGAGTAGGGGGAGGGACTTAGAGGAAGCAGGTTAGATCACCGCAGAGACACGAGAGGCTGAGAGAGCACCGGAGAAAAATCGACACGTGTAGTGCTGGAAAAACTGGAGTATTTCTGTTTACTGTACAAATGCAGAGTTTGTCAGTGGAGTACCGAAGTATAACAGTGCACAGAAGGTAAATGTTTATTTGTGTGTGGTAATTACGGACTGTATTACTGCTAATGTTGTAAAGTAAATGCTAAACGTGATTAGCGTTTAGCTAGCATGCAGCTAGTATTTACACAGTGTTTACTGTAGTAGCCTCACGTTACTCATGTTTATCTGTGTGTGTACAGGCTATTGTGTGAATTCGGACTGAGTTCATCATAGTGCATGGATATTTATCAGTGAGTAAAGGATTTAAATATATGTTGTCAGAGCGGACCGGACCAGGAAGCCCTCCTTGGACCTTTTTTCCCCTCTGAGCGACAGAGAGCGGCTATCGGCGGGAGCTGCGTGCGTAGCTGTAGTCGATGTCTCCAGACTTCATTCCTCCTCTCCATTCCCCTCCATCTTCATCAGTAAAACCCCTATTCAGCCTTCTTCTACACACACACCCCTCACACTAACCCAAGAGGAACCGTGAGTACTAAAACCAAAACCCAGTGCACGTGCATTTGTTTATTTTGTTTGCTTGGAAAAGCGAAGCGGTCACCAGTTTTAGACCTCAACGTACCCCAGCATCGATTCAGGCCTGCAACGTTTTATTTTCAAGACTTTTATTTTATTAGCAGAGCTTATTCAGTATTTTTTTTGGTACTGACTGCGGGTTATCGGATGGTACTGTGTATTGAATGAAAACTTGTGATTTTCATGTGAGATGTATTAATATTTTGTTAATACAGTGGTTTCTTAGTTTAAAGAGTACTGTGTGTGAGTGTGTAATTAAAATCAGTGTTCAGGGTTAAGCAACGTAAAGCAAAGGTAAAAGAGAATAATTTAAGTTCATAGTATTTTCTTAGTGGATTTATTACATGTTATTTCATTAATCTACTAAGTGGAGGCACCAACAGAGTGTGTACTTACCTTATTTGTGAGTTAAAGTACCTCTAACCATAGGTAATACATAGGATAATACGGCACCACCAAACATTAAAATTAAGGACCCAGAGCCCACCCAGAGCGATACCTTCAACTCAGGTAATTTATCCTTAATCGCCGGGGTAGGGTGCTACACATGTTTTTGCGTAGTTTTGCACTGCACATAACGCAGCATGATTACAACATGATGACACAGAGGATGGAAGCCTTTAAACAATTTCCCCTTGGGGATCAATAAAGTATTTCTGATTCTGATTCTGATTAGCTTTCTGCTGCAAAAAGAATGAATGCTCTGGTTATTATGGTTCTTATTTTGGATCAAATATCCAGGACAATGCAAACAACGGGACAATCTGTGGGAAAATGATGGCTAAATAGTAGCACGTAAAGTAAGGTCACTTTGGCTGATGACACGGTGGCAGGTTGCATCTGAGTAATAAATCGCTTTTGTGTGGCTTAGTCGAGGACTTCTTCTAGTCGTGCGTCTTCTTTATTGTATAATGGCGCCACACTGGGATGGACTCAGTGCTGCCCCCGTTTGGAAACATACTGCACCACATGAAAATATTAAAAACAAGGATCCTTGTTAAGACGTGAGTCACGTTAGCTTCAGTTTTCTGAGTGGATGGACCACCTGAGAATAAATGTGGGTTTTATTTCAGAGCTATAAAGTTTCTATAGGAGTTTGTGTGTGTGTGTGTGTGTGTGTGTGTGTGTGTGTGTGTGTGTGTGTGTGTGTGTGTGTGTCCATATTAACGCTGCCTCTTTTCCCTGAACTGAACAACAAACAGCCGTGAAAAAGTAATTAAAAGGAGCTGAAGGAGTTTGCCTCCCTTTGATAAATGCTCGTCTGAGGAAGAAAAAACACTCTTCATCACTGTCAGGAGAGAAGGAGGAGGAGGAGGAGGAGAGGAAGGAGCAATACTGGTTTTATCACTGTCGGGAGAGGAGGAGAAGAAGAAGAAAAGGTTTAGGAGGTGAGAAAGTTTATTTTTGAAGAGAAAGTGAAGAAATTGAGGAGACGGGATTATAAGGAGGAGGAGGAGGTTTTATGAGTGTGTAAAGACGAGGAGACGAAGGAGAAATACAAGTTTTATCAGTGCTGAGGGAGGATTAGGAGGAAAGAGGAGGAGATGGAGGAGAATAACAGGTTTTTATCACATCGAAGAGAGGATGGGAAGGAGAGAGGACAGAAAGAGATTTAAAAAATGTGATGAGAGAAGACGACATGGTGAGAGAACACTTCTGGAGGAAAAGAGGAGGAGGAGGACAGTGAGTGGAAGAGGAGGATGATGAGGGAAAGTTAAGAAATGTAAGATGAAAGGTATGAAGAGAAAAAAAAGAGGAGGATGAAGACAAGGAGGAGAAAAAGAAAAATCTGAGGAGCAACGAGAGGAAGATGAGCAGAAAAGAGAAAAATTAACTTGAGAAGAAGAAGACGAGAGAGGAAGATGAGGATGAGGACGAGGAGGAATGACTTTGCCACCTCAGCTCCTCAGGAGATGATCGATCAGCTGATCAATCGTCCTGGTCGGAGATGTGGACAGCACCGAGCCTGCTCATTGGCTAGCTGTCGTCCGCTGTCGGCCAGATGACCTCATCGACGGGCCGATCGATCGGATCTATCGGGAGCCCGTCTGCCGGTCAGCTGATGACTGAATTGGGAATCGATTACTGGTCGCTCAGCTCCATCACTGTGATCAGCGATCGATGGACACAAAGCAGAAACAAAGATCAGAGAGACAGACACACGTTTCAGATCTGTTACTGACCACACTGACCATCACTGACACGCAACACATGCTAACTAGAATGTAACTAAGTACATTTACTCAAGCACAAAGTACTTCAGCACAAATTCCAGGTAGGTGAGTGAAATTATATTTATATAGCACCTTTCATAGCCCAGGTTACAAAGTGCTGCACAGAGGGGAAGAGGATCAAAGAATAAAGCAGCATCACAGCTCAACATAGATCCAACTGTAAAAACACTCAGGAACTAGAACTTGATGTCATGGCTGCTGCCGACACAAAAAATACAACCCCAAATCACAGAGCTGCAGAGGACTGATATTATCACATGACCTCTGTGGTGACATACGCTGGGTAATTTGAGGTGGAATTTTTATTGGACAAATTACAAACGCGGCAGATTCCCACAGGATAAAGATCACACACGTCCTCTGTGATTATCACACATGACTGGAGGTTCTCAGGTGATGCACTTCCTGTGAGAACAGGGCAGAAGGTGGTGAATGGCTCTGAGTGCAGCAGTAACACAACCAACCATATAACAGGTAAATGGACCTCGAGGCTTCAAACCATTTAAAGTGCTTTAACACCAGTGGCGGGGGGGGGGGACACAGATGTTAGGCCCCGCCCCTGGGTGGCCCTATGGGACGAACAAAACTCCAACATTGACCCAAAATAACCACATAAACACCTTTAAAACACTCTGGGATTTATTAACATATGAAACAAATAAGACAGTAAAACTCCCATGCTGAGAGGCTCCAGACACCAGAGGCCTCTCTCCTCTGCTGCTGCCACAGGAGCTCTGAAGCTCCTCCTCCATGCCAGGTGTAATGCACCTCGTTGAGTAACGCAGCACACCTGGACAGATCTACAGTGGAGGGAGAAGGGACAGCAGCACAGAACACACACAGCTGTAACAGCAGTGATAAATCATGTTGAAGCAGTGACACAGTAATATAACATGTTAGCAACAGGCTGTAGGGTAACGTTACTGTATCGTTGTGTCTCATCATGTCACTACAGATTACATCATACAAGGGTGTCTGTGATCGGCTCATCTGGGTGATGCTGTACCATGTGCTATCATGTTCAGTGTGTTTACATTAACACACCTGTGATGTCTACACCATATCCTGTTCTGCTTCTGCGTCCTGAGGCTGTCTGAAAGCAGCAGGGATCAGGAGCTGGGCTCGTCCTGGTGTTTGGCACATCTGGGTGATGTCAGTATGTGTTGGATGTGTTTCCCTTCACATGTCCTCCAGCTGCAGAGCAACACAGACACACAGTCCTGTTCTTATATGTAACTCTCTCTGTGCTGCTGCTGTAGCTGACCGACACACCTGGAGCCAGCAGGTGGGTCTTCAGCTCAGGTGTTTTATCTGCGCTCATCACAGTGATAGGGTTTCCATCCACCTATTCTTATTCGAATTTTCAAAAATAGCGAAAATAAACATTGATGGAAATGATAGAAATTCGAAAAAGGCTGAAAATTCGCAAAAAAGCTTTTATGCTTGGAGGGTGTGGATTTGTCTGCGTATTGATAAAAGGAAAGTACGACTTTTTGCTATGGAAACAGTCTTTGCAGATAAACAATGACTAGACCGGATATCACGTCACACGTATACGTTGGTGGTACGCGGTGGTCTCCTTCCAGCTATTTCTGACAGTACTCTTAACATTAAAATTCTTCCTTGTCGTCTCTTCTTCAGGATGGCTCGGTACGTGGTGAATGCTGACAAAATGGTGATCAGAGTTCTTCCAAACGCCGACAGGTCGATCAGGAATCTGTCCATGATCAGTTGTTGACTGTCAGCCAAGTGTGTGGTTTGTTTTGTGGCAGAGAGACGCTCTCTGATGACGTCATCTCATGGCACACTCTCCTCTCAATAATCACAAAATAATAACAAATGGAAACGGGCATAAAGTCGCATTTTCTTTTTGCGCATTTTCACTAAATTCCCTCAAAAATTTCGAGACATTCGGATGGAAACCTGACTAGTGACTGACTCGCACGCCATTCTGTTTGTTGTGCTGACCTCAATTTTTGTTTGTTGTGTGTCATATCACAGGCCCATGAATGTTTATCTATATCTTATAATAATCAGACTTTGATCCTCTGCCTGACCCTCCCTGTGTCCGAGGAGATTCATTTATTGAAGCCCTGTTTCCACCCAGCAGTCCGGTTCTGTCTCCACAGTGAAAAGTTGTGGATGGTACCAATAGCAGCGTTCCTTAGCGTCCCCATGTTTGGTCCCCCCTCTGTTGGGGTACCTAGCACACAGATCTGGTACTAAAAGGTGGAGCTGTGAACACTGCAGTCTGATTGGTCAGTAGAGGACGCTCACTCTGGTTTGATGTAACCTCTGTTCATACATCAGTAAACTACAACTATAAAATGAAAGAGAAAAAAATCACTTCATTCACTGGGCCGACTGCCGGCAACTTTTAAGGTGGAACGTTAACTTGTAATGTTACTCAATGCATGAGTTGATGACGTGAATCCATCAGCACACCTTAAATTTACCTGTGACAACTTTGAGCATCACTTTAGTTTTTATATGACAGACACTTTTAGTGCTGACTTTAAAAATATAGATTGATTTGGAGCGGATTATGTGAAGGTCATATATTCTAATCCTCACTTCCTGTGGGCTACAGCAACACTAAACCCCTGAGCTTGCCTGAGAAGGACTAAATGCACAAAGCTGCTATTTTGAAATATCCCATGGAGAGAGACTCTCACTGCAGCCTGTTGGATTTTGTTCTGAAAATGTGGGCGTGCAGCCTCGTTCTGTGGACCATAAACCAGGTACAGACTTCCATCTGTGTCACCGCTGATGAGGAAATACAGCCAGTGCTGGACGGAGCAGTGAGTGACAACAACCCCGCCCACATTTAAGAGGACTGTCTGAACAGACCCAGGGTCTAGGTACCATGTCTGAAGGGTCACTGCTGGCTCCAGAGGGACTGTACTGAAAGGGTTTGGAGGAAACAGAGCTTTATTTAATGGTTGTATATCATCAGACTGTTGTCAATAAAGGTGATTTTACCACCGTGTGTGAATGCATGAATGGGTCAGACCTGAACTGTGATAAACAACATGACCCTCATCCATTTAAAATCAACATCAGTTCTTCTGACGTCATTTTGGTCAAAGTAACTTATCACTCTACACAGAGGGAAGGTAACCAGTGATATGTAATATATTACATGAACACTGCTTAACTCAACATGTCATATTCATTCATTCACACACTGCTGGTAGAGGCCACACAACGTGCCACCTGCTACTCAGGTAAACTATCACAGACACTCACACACTGATGGAGCAGCCATCAGGAGCAGTTTGGGTTTCAGTATGTTGCCCAGTGTTGCTTCAACGTGCGGACTGGAGGATCGAACTGGTGGTATACAACTAATCGTATTTCGATGAGTGGACGACGGGCTGTTCCTCCTGAGTCACAGCCGCCCACAGATCGTCATGACCGTCACCTAGTTGCGACCAAAACATCCTCTCCTTCATCTCCTTCAGTCGTGCTGGAGTCGGTCTTTACAAACTCATGACTGCGCTCATGTCGAGCTCTGTTCAAAGCCACAAAACTTTATTGTTTCTGAATTCTAGAGACGAAGCAGGTATGAGTTCATCTGCTGTATCACATCAGTGACTGATCGATCTGATTGAGTGGTTTGAACTCTGGAGCTGAGTGATGAAGCTGCAAGGTCCGCCGTGTATTCAGAGCACACTACTGTGTGTGTGTGTGTGTGTGTGTGTGTGTGTGTGTTGTTTTTCTTGCACTCCAGTGTCTCCTTGTGTTTGTTTGTCCTGTTTTCTCATAATTGTGCGTTTTGTATCTGAATGTGAGGAGTGTGTGTTTGTGTGTACACTGTGTACGCGCCCGTGTGTGTGTTTGTGTGTGTGTGTGTGTGCATCTTATCAAGAGCTCATGAATTATTGAGTTCCATTTAGAACCCTTATCACTGTCCCCATGGCAACAAGCCCCATGGGGCACACACACACACACACACACACACACACACACACACACACACACACACAAACTATTACAATAATACGACATGCAAGACAAACAAAAACAAGAACACATTCACAGTTGTTGTTGAGAAGCCTGGTGTGTGTGTGTGTGTGTGTGTGTGTGTGTGTGTGTGTGTGTGTGTGTGTGTGTGAGTAATGTTGTGCCGAAGCTCCCAGTGGCCTCTGTGTGTCCTCAGTCCAAACTGGACATAATGTTGGACTCATGTTTTATTCATGTTTTCTAACTCCCTGTGAGCGTGTGTGTGTGTGTGTGTGTGTGTGTGTGTGTGTGTTAGCGTGCTCCTACTCTCTGTCAATGATCTAATGATGTTTCACGTGTGTGAGTGAACAGTTATAGGACTCCTGAGATGAGGACGTCCTGCAGGAATCAGAGGAGCGGCGCCCTCTAGCAGGCGAACATGTGAAGTTCAGCTGCTTCAGGCTGCAGATCAAATTTAAAATAGTTCCAGTGAATAATGTTGTTTATGGTTCTGGTATGAGACGCACAGAGGGGCATGCAAATACTGAAGCTGCACAGGAGCTCACATTTTTTCATTTTTTAAAAAAATAAATGTGATTTTTTTTTTCTTACCCAACATACCACACTGGAGGAATGCATCTTGAAATGCTGGAGAAGATTCTCAGTCACCCAGGTCATGGTGATCTTCAGTGCTGTATCACAGGCTTTCCTAAACATGTTTCACCTCTCATCTAAGAGGCTTCTTTAGTTCTGACAGACTGGTGTGGAGTCGCATTTTGAAATCTACAACATCTATAAAATCTATTAACACGTGAAGTTAGGGTCAAGTGAAAAGGATTTTTAGGCTGAAGGTCAGTCTGTAACAATGCACATGTTTGCGACAGAGCAAAGACTACACTGTTTGACAGCAAGAAAACAGAAACTACTCAGTGAACACCAGCCGAGATTACACGTCGATTACATCATCAGTGTGTCACAAAAACACATTTAATTATTTTTATAATTTGTTCAGTTGAATGTTTTGACAGAGAGACCATACTGATTAGTGTGCAGGTATTCTCATATTACTCATATTACATGTAACTCATGTTACACTGGTTGATGAAGTGCGGTTTACAAGAAGATGTTATTTCAGTGCATTTAATGTTTCATATAAAATGTCTTAAACAATGTTTAAAATTGTTTAATATAGTGTGCTGCCAGCAAGAAACTTTCAGGACATTTTTACATCATTCATGTCAAATAACAGCTTGTGTCACTGCTGTAAACTGTATGGACGTCTGCAGCCCAGCGGGACTTGTAGACCTGGGTGAAGGAGCTGACATTATAAACTACCTACATACTCTGTAAGTACCTGTGCTGCTGTAGTTTAACAAAGCAAACCTGAAATTAAAGCTATTAGTTTTATTTTATGGCGCTCATGGTGCTGTTCTGGCATGCTAGCTTGGTGTTAGCATGTTAGCTTGGTGTTAGCATGTTAGCTTGTAGCATGCAGTGGTGTGACCAACAGTAAACATAAACACGCTGCCAGTAACATTGTATTTTTTTTTCTCACCTTTTAACCTATTCCAAAAATTGCTCCACTATCAATTTTTTTTTAAATGTCATAATGCTCACTGTAATATAGAACTGTAAAAGTGGTCCTGGATTTAGGGTGACAAGTACAGCAGCATACAAGTTACTTAATCAGATTAATATGTTTACAACTTCATTTTAGGAGGCAGAGAAGACCATGTGACATGTTACAATACATTTGTATTTATTAGCAACAATTTAAATATAACATGAAAAATGCTCTTTAGATAATGACATAAAAAATACATAATTGACGCAGGGTCCCTCTGGTGTGTCTCTGGTTTGTCTCTAGCTTGGCACAACGGCAGCATAGGCAGCATCATGAGTGACCTAAAATAAAACTAATGGTACTTATTTCTAGATGAGTTTATTGAAATACAGCAGCACAGATATTTACAAAGGGTGAAGGTAGAGTGAGTGACACCAAACTTTAACTGTGTTCTGCTGTTGAAATAAACATTTAAAACATGAGTTGTCTGATTGAATTTCTTTATGAATTCATTTATAAATCTTTAAATAAACTTTATCACTATTTCCATGACACTTGTTGTCCTCCATACAGTCGCAGTATAAAGGAGCACAAAATGGACCTCAGAGTTGTACTTGAGTAAATGAACTCACACCACAGGGTATCAGCACAGTAACAGAGAGATAACGGCGGCACTGAACACTTGTGTGAACATGACTGGACGTTACTAATCAGCCAGTGAATGAGCCAATGATTAATTAGCATGAATAATCAGCTGATTCACCTGTGACATCATCTCTCTGCCTTAAACCAACATACCTGTATCTCCTCCTGTCAGACGCCGATGTGTGTGTGTGTGTGTGTGTGTGTGTGTGTGTGTGTGTGTGTGTGTGTGTGTGTGTGTTATTGTTTCAACAGAATCATTTTTTCATCCAGCCATCACTGCCTGTCATCACACACACTCTGTCTTCATTTTCTCCTCTCTCCTCTGTAATTCTTCCGTTTGATCCGACTCGGACTCGTTGCTGAGCTCAGCAGCTTTCAGCACGAACACACACAGTTGTTTTAGTCACTTCAGGGGGACATTGCTTTGACTTGACATTATCTGGGGACTTTACCTGAACCATGATCATAAACATTTACACCTTTACATAAAGTCTTAACCTTCAAAAACAGCCCTTAAAAAAAGAAAGAACAGGCAAACTGTCCTCACTTCAACAATGTCTTCACCGTGGTCCACACAAAGATAGAAAGACAAATTAGCACACACACACACACACACACACACACACACACACGCACACACACACAGTGTAATGTTAATAAGAGATGCAGTCGGGTAGTTTTATAACTCCTCTTAAAAGAGATTTACGGAGGCACAGAGAGAATTAGAGATAGAATAACACAGTTATCTCCTTTATTTCCCTCTCCTCGAGTGTGTGTGTGTGTGTGTGTGTGTGTGTGTGTGTGTGTGTGTCTCAGACAGGAAATGCAATAAGATAAATCAATCAATCATGTTTATTCAGCAACATTTGTCAAACTGGAGCTCCTTAACGAGTGTATAAAAAACAATAAACTCAATTAAGAGATAAGGTTAAAACCAGAGAAGAAGAGCAAAACAAACATGAAAGCAGTAATAAGAATGAAAACAAAAGGGGAACAAGGTGCGGAGGATAAACAGAAGAAGAAGAAAGGATGAAAACAAAGCATTAATAAACAAAGCAGCAGATCCTGGGTGGAAGTTGAAGTTAAACAGAAGTGTTGAGCTTGCAGTTAAATTTTTCCTGGTTTCAGCAGATCTGCAGAGAGGATCCTGACAGCAGCCTCCTCATCACGATCTGTTCAGGGTCAGAGGAAACTCAGCTAACATACTAATGCTCTGCCAGCGCCCCCTACAGTCTGCAATCAGAACTACGTCCTATAGATATGAAGATATTACAGAACTAAAAATGTCTGTAGGGTTCATCCTCTGGGGACAGTGACTGTGGAATCTAAATGATATGAGGATGAATTCAGATGATGCTTGTTGGACTGTTTTGGTGTGTTTGATCACCCACAGAACTGGGGATGCTTTAGACTGGTTTAGGTCTTACCTAAATAACACAACCTTCTCCATATCAGTTGGGAACGTCTCCTCTTGCCAACACATCCTCACTCACATGTTTGGTCATGGACTCTCCACGTCCACATGTGACGTCCAAGGTACCCTGGGTGTGTTGGTTGTTGACGTTCTGGGATGCCGTGTCAACTTCAGCCTGTTACATGCATTGTCTGTTTTCAAAATACACTTCTGTTTTCACAGGAAATGTACAGTTTGATACAGTCTCTTTCAAAATAAAAGCACTACGTCGGTACAACACCACCAACTGATGTTTTTTTCCTTCAACAACACACACGTGGTTACGTTTAGGAAAAAAGAACAGGGTTTGGCTTTACAGTCTTACAGGAAGTGAACACCGGCCTCCTGAGTGAAAGTTGGTGGCTGTTGGACCCATCCACCACCCCTCCTGTCTGTCCTACTTGGACTTCTGCTGCCTTAACTTTCGTTGTTGTCCCCCCATGTTTCCCCCTGAAGCCCCTGGTCGCTGTTTAAAGATAACAGTTAATGGTTGTTTCCAATTTTAACCAGTGGCCATTTGCAGTATTGCAACTAAGAAAACACTGTGGCCCAAAACTCCCCAAATCCCCCCCAAATTTTCTCCATAGACCTCCAGTTATAAAAGAGACATCCTTTGAAGTGTTGACACCTCCAACACCAAAACGAGGTCAATTATGACTCTTTCTATTCTGAAATTTGATCCATGAAGCTTCGATATTACGTCTGTCCCTGCCAGAGTGTTAATTTTCAGTTTCAGGCATTTTTTGATCATATTCACTGATCGTTAAAGACACACAGAATCATTTGCTCTATGAATATGTAAACAGTATAAACATCAAACTGTTTTTTCTCATTTCTGTACGTCAGTGTGAACGGTATAAATGTAAAGAACAATAATAATAATACTAATAATAATAATAATGATAATGAAAATAATGAAAATAATATTCTCTTTGAGGTACAGTGGCACACGTTGTCACATTCAGTGATCGTTCAGTGTTCTGTTGTCTCCGTCTCCTCTGTGCTCGTCTTGTCCATGTGTCACTGTCACCATCATGGAGCATGGAGATACCGTTTCGTCAAACTCATTTGTTTCTTCGTCCAATCAGATTCAGAATATTGATCAAAACAGGAAGTGTCAGAGTCTGAGTCCATCGACGTCTCCACAGCTTCAGAAACCATAAACTTTTCCATCTGTGCATTTTCATGCAGTTTACAAGCTGCTACATTTCTGTAAACATCTTCTTCTTCTGGTTTCCAGCAGATCTTCTTCTTTGTTTGTTTTTGGACACAGCAGTGCTGTTCTATTTCACAAGATGTGTAACAGCGCCCCCTATCTTATAACAGTGAAAACATGGATTGCTGGAATATCTGGTCAAAGGCCGGCGAAGCATTGTGTCATAAATGGTGGAGAATCTCATCAGTGGCATGGATAGAGTTAATCACTAAGTATCACTGCCGTTAATATCTCCCTCTGTTTGAAGCCTCGTTGAGTTTCAGCTGCTAAAAACACTGACGGGTGTGTGTGTGTGTGTGTGTGTGTGTGTGTGTGTGTGTGTGTGTGTGTGTGCTTCTTAATTTATGATCTTTGACTCACCTTTAAAATCAGTAACGTAAAACACACACACACACACACACACACACACACACACACACACACACACACACACACACACACACACGTGAGCTTGACCCTGTTTGTTCAAATTAAAGTCATAAATTGTGTTTCCATTAACGTCCTATTGACTGGTCTTAGTTTATTCCAGCAGAGGGGAGGTTCAATCCTTCAGCTGCTGTTAAAGAGCTCTCCACCTGTATGATGGAGGGGGATGGAGAGGAAGAGGAGGAGACAGAGAGGAAGAGGAAGAGGAAGAGAGGTAGGAGGAGAGAGGAGATGAGGGGGAAGGAAAGAAGGAAGAGTTTTGTGAATATTCATCCTTCAATGTAATGACGATAAACTTCACCTCCATAAATCACTGTCCTCCAATCACACACACACACACACACACACTCACACACACACACACACACACACGCACACACACACTCACACACACACACACACACACACACTCACTCACACACTCACACACACACACTCACACACACTCGGCAGTCTAATTTAGAGAGTGTTATCAGAGCTGCAGACGAGCCGTTGATCCAGCGACCTTTGGCAACGAGAAAAAACTGTCTCGCTCTCTCTTTAGGTTTGTCTGTCTGTCTCACACACACACACACACACACACACACACACACACACACACACACACACACACACACTTCCTGTCTCTCTTGAGGAAAACACTTTGCTGAGTTGTGATAATGACGCCGTCTAACTCCCTCCAACTATCTTTCCTCGGCTTGGTTCCATTTCCATTAAAACACTTCTTCAGTCTTTTGTTCTGCCAGCTCCTCCTTTCATTAACTCTCATTTCATTCACTGCCTCCTCCTTTCTCTCAATATCTCCTCATTTCCTTCCTACTGTCCTTTCCTTACATACTTCATTCCTTACCCATGTCTTTCACCATCTAGCTCTTCTTTTCCTTCTCCTCCTCTTTTGTACCTCCTCATTTCCTTCATCACTTCCCCTTCTTTCTTCCATTGAGCCTCCCCTTGTCTTTCCTTCCCTGCCCTTCCTTTTTCTTTTCTACCTCCTCATGTCCTTCTTCACTTCCTCATTTCCCCATTTATCTGCTGCACCTCCTCTTATTTTTCTTTACCTCCTCTGTTACTTTCCTTCTCTGCCCTTCCTTTTTCCTCCTCTATCTCCTTATGTCTGTCAGTGTGATTTTTCGTTCCTCTCTTTTCCCTTCAACTCCTTTTCCTCTTTTGTTTTCTATCCCCTAATTTTCTTCTTCACTTCAACTCATTTTTTCTGCTGAGCCTCCCCTGTTCTTTCATTACCTCCTTACTTTTCTTTCCTTTCCTAACTTTCCTAACATTTTCTTTTTCTACTCTTTCCTTTGATACTTCCTTTCCTTGTTACCCTATCACAGTTCATCCCCCTTTTCCTCCTTTCCTTTACTATATCCTTATTTGCTTTGTCACTTCCTCCTTTCCCCATTTTTTCCTTCTGTGCCTCCTCCTATCTCTACTTTCCTCATACCTTCCTTCCCTGCCTTTTTCTTTTCTCCTCTACCTCCTTCTTCATTTCTAGTCTTTATCCTTTCCTTTCTTAACTCTTTTTCCTCCTTCACTTCCTCTTTTCCCTCTTATCTTTCCTTACCCCCTTTGTTACTTTCCGTCCTTGCCTTTCCTTTTTTCTTCTCTACCTCCATCTGTCTTTTGATATCTTTCTTTTCTTCTACCATATTCTTCCTCTTTCCATTTCTACTTCCTTGTTCCCTTCTTCACCTCCTCCTTCCCCCACCTTTTATTCTGTTGTAGCTCTTCTTATCTTTTGTTACTTCCTTTGTTACTCTCTATCCCTGCGTTTTAATTTCCTCCTCTACCTCCTGTTTCCTTTCTATAACTTATATTTACCTTTCCTGCCACCTTCTTTACCTTTTACACCACCTCCTTTCTACCTTTCTTTTATTTACTCTTTCGTTTCCAATTTAATTTCTTTCTTTCCCTGTTCTTCTGCAATCCCTCTTTTTTCTCTCTCCTCTTCCTCTTCCTTTCCTTCCTCCTTATTTCCCTCTTCACTTCCTCCATACCCCCTTTTTCCTTATCCCATTTGTTGCTTCCCTTCCCTGCCTTCCTTTTTTTCTCCTCCTCCCTCTGTGATTTCTCCCCCTTTTACCACCTCTTTTTCCTTTCCCGTTTTTCTTCCTTCTCATCATCTTCCTCTTTTCTTTTCTCCCCCCTCATTTCCTTCTTTGCTACCTTTACCTCCCTTCTCTTCCTTAATTTTGGAATTTGGAAAATCTCCTCAACATGATTTTATTGACATAAATCTGCACACACACACACACACACACACACACACACACACACACACACACACACACACACACGGCTGCTGCAAGAAAACTTCAAGTGTGTCTCTTTAAATGTGTCTTGGTATACTGCAGTTATCCACCTGTCCACCAGATGTCCTCAGACTCCCATGCCCACCTGCTGACACACCTGTCTGTCATCATCTCGTCAGTCCTTCAGCTCACAGCTGTTTGTCTCTGTCAGCTGGTGGTGTTGTTCATGTCACATGTCCCTGCTCCTGGTGTCTGCTGGCTGACCTGCCTCTCTGGACTGACTCCTGCAGTCTGTTCATTTTAACACTGGTTTAGTAAAAGTCGAGCCTTTTCTGCCTCGGTGTGTTTTTGGGTCTCATTCCCTCCCTCAGCAGACAGGCACCAGCTCTCAGCATCAGAGCGGAGACACTTCAGAAGTTGTTCTAAATGAAGAGCCTCCTGAAATCTTCAGCCGCCTGAAAACAAACTCACGAGTTGGTCCAAGACGTGACATTCTTCAGGTGTCTTTCACAAGCCCTGCTCCGGCTCCTGTTTCAGTCTGTACTTAGTTCAGTAGCTGAACTAACAAGGTCAGTGACGTCTCAACATAAGTTCTTTCTCTCGATGAAAGCTGAATGTAAAATAGAAGAATGAGTGACTGTCAGAAACAGTCTCACTAATCTCACTAATGTTCCTCTATCATTCCAGATATGAGGAATGAGGTCAACAGCATGTTCCATCTGGATATTCTGAATTAGGCCTTTTTCTGAATTACTCTCCAATTAAGACATGTGGAATATGTCTAATTAGGTTTTAGTATCCGTTGGATACGTATACAGCACATTCAGAGTATGCATCTCAGTGTGATTTCCACCACACTTTGTGACACACCTTTTGCACCTGTTACCTGTTCATGTTCAGCTCTGTGTGTGTTGCACACAAACCAACTCTCCAACAGTCTGTAGACCAGTGTAGAGATACATGCCCAAGGAAAAGCCCACACTTCTGTTGAGCAGGACAAACACACCTACTGTTAAACATTATGAAAGACTTGCATATCAACAGGTTTTTGGAGATGTGCAGATATCACAGCACCGACCTTTCACCCAATATTGGAAAGCTATACATATTCTGACGTGATAAACAACATTAGTGCGTTAAAGTGAGCGTGCACTGCTGCATGTTCACGGGAATATAAGTGAAATGTTTCATTAGCAATGTAAACAGCTGAGTAGGAACACTGTCTCTTTCAGAATGAGGCCAAAAACCAAAATATTTTGTGCATGTAAACTTGGTCAGTGATCCCTTCCTCCTCCTCCTCCTCCTCCTCCTCTGAAGCCTCCTCTATCGTCACTGTTTGGTTTCGTGAACACAGACAGAAATCTGACTCATCCTGATTTCAGAAGGCTTAATGGAAGACAAATGGCAAAGTTATTTAAATTAAGATAAATCCAATAATATCACCTGTGCGATTGGTAATGAGTGATGTAATTTTTATGAAGGAGCTCGGGCCTGGTTCCCCTGGTGTTTTAATGATCCTCCTCCCTATAGATCCTGAACCAACAGCCAGGAGCCTCATTGATCACGCAGCTACGAGCCAGCAGCTGAATTAACATATTCATTTCAGCTGGCATTTCGCTGCAGAGAGACAGATGGAGGGAGGGAGGACGGGCATGAGGGAGAGTGATGGAGGGAGCAGGGGTGGAGGAGAGAGCATAAAGTAGGAGAAGAAGAAGAGATGGTTTAATATCTCAGTGAAATTACATTTAATACGGCGGAAGAATTAAATGTGAAGAGGAACGACGCATTAAAACATTTTCATCCGTCTCTCTCTGAGCGGCTGAAACAGTGAAACCATCAGCTATAATTCTGCTGTAATACTGTTAATACTACGACCACTCAGCCGGCAGAATTACACTGTGAAACTGCTGCTGCTGCACCACAGCTGCGCTCCGGCATCCACACTATTTAATGGTTTTTACAGACTCTTTTTAATGTGTTTCCCATGAAGCTCATATCTATAAAGTTTAACATTTAGTATGATAAACAACACAAATACAATAAATACCAAGTGCATTTAATCAAATACTGCACTGTTGTTTAAATTTAAATGACCTGCACTTTAGTATTCACATTATATGCTACATTCTACTCCTGTTCTGCTCTCAGAGGTAAATATTGTAGTTTTTACTTCATTTATTTTCTTAAGTTACTTTGCAGATTCAGATTAATAATACAAACATAATCAATAAATAAATTATGATGTATCAAACCAAGTTCCAGAATAAATGTTCATGTAACATTTGTACGTTATTATGTAGCAGATATGATGAAACTTTATGTTTCAACAACACTGTGGTTAATGTGTGATATTCAGACACTAAAGGTAGTTATCGTCAGGGGAAAAGCTCATGGTTTGGCATAAAATACCTGGTTTTGTTGACACAACCTCTGCTCGAGGTGTCTCACTGTAAAACATCCACTTTCAGTGTCACAATCATAACTGGAAATTCTGCCACATCTCCTTTAAAAACACCTGATTTTGGTGTCACAGTTGTTGAAAATGCAGCAATAGCTTGCTAAAATAAACACCAGATTTTGGTGCCACAATCGAGACTGGAAAAGCCACAACATCTGGTTAAAAACACCTAGTTTTAGTGTTACAACTGTCAATGGAAATACAGCAATATCTCACTAAGAACACAGAGTTGGTGCCTCTGGAAATGCAGCGATATCTTGCAAAAAAAAAAAATAAAAATGCACCAGATTTTGATGCCATAATCGAGGTTGGAAATTCCACAACATCCTGTTGAAAAGATCTAGAGTCTGGTGCCACGATCCCAGCTGAAATGCCACAATATCTGGTGAAAACAAAAAAAGTTTTATTGCCACAACTATCGATGGAAATGGAGTGTTATCTCACTGAAAACACCTGGTTTTGGTGCAACAATCATGGCTGGATATACAGGGATATCGTCCCAAAATACATTCACTTTTAATGCCATAATCACGACTGGAAATGTCCCATTTCAACACTTGGTTTTAGTGCCACAATCGAGGCTGGAAATGCCATGATATCTGGTTAAAGAAAAAGTTTTAGTTCCACAACTATCGATGGAAATGGAGTGTTATCACATTAAAAAAAAAACCCATTTGGTGCCATGACAGCGCCTGGAAATGCAGGGATGTCTCAGTAAAAAAACACCTGGGTTTTGTGCCACAATCACAGCTCGAAATACATGAAAAACAGAGTGTTGGTGCCACAAACGTGACTGGAAACACAGTGATATCTAGCTAACAAACACTCAGTTTTGGTGCCACAGTCACAGCTGGAAATGCTGCGATGACTCGGTGAGAAACACCTGGTTTTGTTGTTTGCTGGTCTGCAGCTTGGCAACCATCTTATCGAGGTGTCACGTTCCTTCACTGCAGTATTTTTAGTTTTACTCAGGTATAAAGTCTAAGTCCACTGCTGCTGCTATTATTTCTACCAATACTACTATTGGTACTAGAGTCAGACTTTCTCTGAATTTTTGAAAGTTGAACTTTTTATTTTTTCTACAAACAAACATTCACCAGACCCATCTTATCTGTTTCTGCCTCTTTGAGACCCAAAGCACGTCTCTGCCTGATTTCATCCATCAGTGATCGACAGGCGAAAGCAGCAGCGGCCATCGTACATGTTGACATACATGATGTTCAGAGGTTTGATAAAACTGAAGATCTTCCAGGAGGAGTGAACTTTGTGAAACAGCTGCAGCAGGTTTTCACAGCTCTGAAGGGAACAGATGGAAACTTTAAGTAAACTGATGAGGGTTTCGTTAAGAAGACACCGTTAATCAATCAGTATTGATAAGATCTGATGAGCTCCTGATTGGACGAATTTTATCCTCAGGGATCATTGGCACATTTAGTCTCTCTCAGTAACATTAATCAGTGTTGTCTTTAAAGAGGCTTTGACAAAGGTGATCTGACCCCCCCCCACCCCCCACCCCCAAGGGCTAATTAATAACAACACACACACACACACACACACACACACACACACCACACACACACTTTTGATGTCTAACCTTAAAGACCCTGAAAACCTTTTTTCCTCAAGTAGCTTCTTGAAAACAGTTTTGTTATTTAAATGAGGAGGTCTGTGTTTTTCTCTGATCTCTTCTCACTGGTTTGAAATGGGCGGGGCTCAGTTGGAAAAACGTGATGTCACATTCCCTTGGACCATTCAGAAAAGTTTGGTCACATTTTGAACTGGAGTATCAACAGATTAAATCCATACCTGATATATTTCACTGTGACCTTGTCACATGTCCACGTTTGATCATGGACTTTCTACGTCCACATATGACGTCCAAGGTACCCTGGGTGTGTTGGTTGTTGACGTTCTGGGACGCCGTGTCAACACCGCCAACTGATCTTTCTTTTCCTTCAGCAACACACACACGTGGTTACATTGGGTTTAGGAACAAAGAACAGGGTTTGACTTTACAGTCTTACAGGAAGTGAATACCGGCCTCCTGGGTGAAAGTCAGTGGTTGTTGGACCAATCCACCACCCCTCCCTCCCGCCCTACTTGGACCCTTTAAGATGAAATACTGGACTTCCTGTCTCACCTGTACCCAAAGGTTTACAGATGCCTTCCAGGTGCAGTTTAGTTCTTTATCAGTTTTATCTTCTTCTCCGTCTTTTCTGTGACAGTCTGTCAGTTAGTGACAAATAAAACAGATTCTTCTCTTCGTCATTATTCTACTCTTCCTTCCTTGTTTCATGGCAACAGGTGCCACTCGGGCTTTCTCTAGTGCAACTGTTTGGGGAGTTTCTTCATGTAAATGAGCCCAGTCATGCATGAGCTCAGAGCCTCACAGAGCCTGTGGGATTTATCTCTGCTGATGGCGCACAGCTGTGCATGTGATAAATACCAATTCTTACTTTTCTTTTTTTTAAACACTTCCTCAAGTACTGCTCTGAAGTACAATCTATGGTACTTGTTTCTATCATATGCTACTCTCTCCTCCTCCTCCTCCTCCTCCTCCTCCATCTCAGGACATCATTGAAAGGGCCAACTGGGCCCCTCTGGACTTCACCTGCAAAAATATCACTCAATTTAAGATGTACCGACCAAGAGGAGACACAAAATGAGCACAAAGAGACAAAAAGACCAGAGAGAGATGCAAAGGAGCTGCAAGGAGACACAAAAACTACAGAAAGGGGAAAAGCAACTACAGGGAGACACACAATGACCAAAAAAGACACAAATGACCTGAGAGAGACACAAAATGATCTCAGAGAGACACAAAACTACTTGAGAGAGACACAGAATGACCCGCAAGGGACACAAAATGTCCTCAGAGAGACATGAAGACACACAAAGAGATCAAAAATGGCGTAACATGACCTCTGAGAGACACAAAATGTCCTGAAAATGACCAAAATTGAAAAAAGACGAAGAAAGAAACAAAATGACCTCACAGACACAAAGTGACTTCAAAGAGAGAAAATGAAACCACCCAACAGGATATAAAGGAGCTGAAATGAGAACAACATCCACAGCAGTAAAACAACACACACAATGAATATTGAATAATATTATAATATAATGAATATTAATTCATACACATCAGACAGAAGGAAAACACTGAACCATTCTGACTTGTGCTTCACTGAGGTTTTAAAAGCAGGACTTTAACATGTGTGACATCAGCACCTCTACATGAGGAAAGACTCTGAGTTCTTCCTCCATGTTCACAGGAACAATGCTGTGTGAAGCTGCTGGACTGAAGCCATTTGCAGAATCACACATATTCATTAAAACTGTCTCAAGATACTAACAGCTCTCGCCCACCTGCAGCCATTTGTCTCACACCTGCTGCTGCGCCGCCTGTCCAAATGAGTCTGTTAACATTTCACAGGAAGGTTCGGCTTCATATTTAAAACCTTTAAATCTTTCACCTGCATATTTAGATTCTTCTTGGAGGGAAATCAGCAGAGTTTAACTCCTCAACATTTCCTTTGTCTTCTTTTGTTTTTCTGTTTCACAGTTTGGTTTTGTTTCTCATAAGAATAAAAAAAAATACACCTGCAAAACAATGTCCGATAACAACATGATGTGTTAACAGTCAAATATGAAATTAAAAAGTCCCGACGGAAACACAGAGAGACTGATTTAGTCATAACTGACCTCTTGTCTCCGAGGGTTGCCACGGTAACAAGGACACCTGGTCATGAAAATTGCAGGCTAAACATAGACTGCAAACACACACACACACACACACACACACACACACACACACACACACACACACACATCATCATCATCATCATCACGTGAACAAAAGCTCTGAGTGAAGCAGCTGAGATGCTTTCATGATTCCTGTGGGGGAAATAAATAGTGCTGTTGTTTTGTGTGTGTGATTCCCACAAACGCACACGCACACGCACACACACACACACACACACACACACACACACACACACACACACACACACACACACACAAAGATAGAGCACAACACACTGCAGATAGAAACACACACAGACTTGAGTCCTGTGGGTTTTATTAGTAGAGTTTGAGGGCTGAACCTCCTCTGGAGTGAAAAGTGTGTGTGTGTGTGTGTGTGTGTGTGTGTGTGTGTGTGTGTGTGTGTGTGTGTGTGTGTGTGCAGATATTTTTATGTGCCCACACTGTTAGCTGGAGGCATGAGGTTGTCTGTCTGTCCAGCACACTCCTGAACCTGAGCGTGATGTCTTTCTTCACTTCGCTCAGACTCAGCGATGAACTCATTAGATTTTGGTGGTCAAAGGTCAAAGGTCACTCTGACCTTGCGTCTGTCTTACTCTTGTGAATGCGATATGTCAAGAAGGCCTTGAGGCGGGGGTCATCAGCTAGAACAGTCCAAGGGCCGGTAAATGCTCCGTTCTGATTGGCTGCAGGGTGTCTGTAAAAAGTGAGTGTGGGTGAAACAGTCTGTTCACTGTGACGAATCGCTGCACCGGCTCCATAATAGTGTCTGTATGTATCTAGTGTGAGTAAAGGACGCAGTCAAATCCTCTGTTTAGGATTCACTTACAACACTGAGATTAACCTGAGTCCTTCAGTCGTCTGAGCGCCACAGGATGGAGACTGTAACACACCCTGCAGGTACGACACCGCCCCTCTGAACCTAAACAGGCATTACACACAGGCATGGATGGAAACTGTCAGAGACACTGGACAGGTGTGCAGAGATGTACAACAGCAGGTGATGATTCTAGTTCCATATCTTTTTTATTAGATTTTAGGAAGACACAGTCGTCCCATGTGCACAAAGACCAAATAAAGTCTGATAAGAGAGAGGCTGTATCTCAGAAACAAAGTATTTGGTTTCCATGAACTCATAACAGGTTGAATCTCCAATATGTGGCCACATGTGCAATATGAAAAAATATTTCATAAGGAAGTCATTTAATAAAGCTGAAGATGAACAGTCAAATGCAATGAAATGCTCCAGCCCTGTCACTCTCAGCCTTTAAAACTAAATATATAAGAATAGATAAGACAGCAATAAGAAGAAATGCTGCGACATTAAGACAGGGACCGTCCTGCTCTCACAAGTCAATAAACACTGTGTTATTGTTTCTCCTCATTTTTAGAAATCCTGACTCTGACTGATGATAAAACTCTGATTTTTCATGAGGTCTAAAAGAGTCAAAGTTGTTCTGTTACCCCTCACTCACAGGAGGTCACCTCCTCTTTGGAGCTAGCTGTAAATGAGAGGCGCCTCTTGTTAGCTGGTCTCACAGCTGCTGAAAGGATGGTAGCTTGTCACTGGAAACCACCATGAAACCGTCCAGCTGTATTTTTTTTATCCAGTATCATGGATAAGCAAATGTACACGGTATGATAACTATAAACTTCCACATCACGATATACCTTGACACCAGGACATCGCTGCAGCCCTCATTTTAACATGTGCTCTTCTTTAAACTCCAGCGTATTTCTGAGGTGGTGAGTTGAATGACTCGCAGGGGCCTGTTTTCAGCTCTACAGAGAGCGGGCCCTCCAACCACTCTCCCCATGGGCCCCAGTACACTCGTACTGCCTGCACAGTCTGTATTTCGGCCCCTGCTGAGTACTCTCTGCAGCCCTGACAGTGTTGGATGTCTCAGGATAAAAGCCCACCTATTCAGACTGCACCGTGACAGCACTTACTGACGTCTCCTTTCTTTAAAGGAGAGACATAAGAGAAGAGAATCTGAGCAGTAACTTCTCTGTCAGGCTCTCTTTTACATTATTCTTACAAAAACTTTCATCACTTTTCATGTGAGTGAGACACTGAGTGACTTCCATCAGAGACTCTCTTCTCAGTCTTTCCCCCGTCTGAAGGATTTTTATGTCCCTCTGTGTGACGGCAGGCTCTCACCTCACCTGCAGGTGTGCTGCTTCAGAAAAGGACAATAGGTCGTACAGACTACTGTGTTTCAGGTGTACACAATGTAGCTTTACTGCAGTAAAAGTACTCATACCACACTTTAATAATAAAAGTTCTTCATTCAAAACCTGACTTCAAGTAAAAGTTCTCACTGTGCAGTAAACTGTTCCCTTTCTTTATCTGATGTTTGTGGATTCACACTCCTGCTGCAGATGTTTCAGGCTGCATGTGCAGTGTGTTGTTATCATCTTAGAAATATTTCATCAATACGATCCATCTTAACTTCTAATGACACAGAGACAATGTCACACACCTTCGTCTCTTCACACCTGGATCACTGCAGCAGCCTCTTTCCTTACCTGAATCAAAAATCCTGGTCAGAATTTAGCTGCAGAGACATGATCACATGTCTCCAGTTACACTGGCTCCCAGTATGTTTAAGAAAAGATTTCAAGATTTTACTAATCGCCTTTAAGGATCTTCATGGTCTCTCTCCCAGCTGTATCTCTGACCTCTTAGTACCACACATGCCAGGATGTACTTTGAGGTTGTTGGGCAGAGGTCTTCTGTCTTTTCCAGAGGCTGGAGAGTAAAGGGGACAGAGTATTTAAAGCCTTTACTGTCACTGAACAACAAAATTAGGAGTACTACTGTTGGTCAGTGTTGTTGGAGTCAAACGTTGTGACGGCCCAGGGAAAGAAACTGTTCCTGACCCTGTTTGTCTGACCTTTGATGCACCTCAGGCTCCTCCCACAGGGCAGCACGATGACCAGGTGGTATCTAGGGTGAAATGCTCTCTGATTATCCTGGCTCTGCAGAGGCACCATCAGCCAATGATTTTTTGAACTGTTTTTATGACCCTCTGCAGAGCGCTCCTGTCAGTCGCTGAGCAGGGGGCGGACAACACTCCTGATGGTGGAGCGGCGGGAGGCCACCAGCAGCTTCTCCTTCAGTCTGCTCTCATGGTGGACTGTTAGAAAGTGCCGTCACTGCTGGGACCAGGAGAGGTCCTGCGAGATGTTTGTTCCCAGGGATTTGAAGGTGGAAACCCTCTCTAACCAGTCACTGTTAGTGAGTGCCAGGTTGATCTCGGAGCAACACTCAGACATCTTTGGATCTCAACCTTGTAGGCCGACTCATCTCCTCTGGTTACGAGTCCCACCACAGTGATGTCATCTGAATTTAATAAATGTGTAGAGGGCATGGAGGAGCGGACTTTGCCCACAGCCGTGAGCAGAGCTCCTGCTGAGTGTGAGGGTGGAGGAGCAGCGGGGGCCCCGAGGCTCAGGGACAGTCTGCCTGAGGAAATCAGGTCAGCTGAGTCAGTGATCTTTCATCAGTCAGCCTCTCCTGATCTTACTTGAGTTGAAGGAAAGATGACAAGAACTCTGCTGCTGCAGGTCGTCGGACTAAAACACGTCCTCAAACCTCCACTCTGAAACAACTGGACACTGTTCCTTTAAGTACCTGAGTGACCTTGTGGTTGGTGGGTTGAATCACATGACAGATGACAGAGGGAGGAAGAGGGAGAGTCGTTGTTCTGAGGAACAGTAAAGATGTTTAACAGGTTTCTGTCTTTGTCTTCTCTAAAAACATCCTGTCAACATGCTGTACATCAAACTCATCACCTGCAGTCAGACTGTAGGTAGAGTTATTAAACACCAGAGGTCAGTCACCTGGTGAACCTGGCGTGATGCATCAGTGTTGTTGCTATGGTTACCTGCAGTTTAATAAACGCTGGGCGCAGACTCGGACCGCTCCCTGTGTGATAGTTCACACTGCAGTCTGTGTGTGAGCGCTGACATCCATCAGGTCTGTGAGTGCTCCCTGCATGACATCATGGCAGATAAAAACAGCTGTTTCTAAAAACTGAAGAAAAGTTGAAACTTGTTGTTTTCATGTTGCAGAAAACAAAACGGGGACGTTTTTAGTTTCCTCAGACTGTAAAGGAAGCCCGTCACTGGGTGACTGACAGTCCTCATTCAGCGCTGTAATTGTATTTCACCAGTGCCATTTAAAAAAATTACCTTGCCTTCAGTCTGTGTGTGTGTGTGTGTGTGTGTGTGTGCGTGCGTGCGTGTGTTTTGGCATCCGAAAGCAAACCTCGCCTTGAGGTATTAACCACGTCAGGCCTCATTACACACACACCTTTCCTCCCTCTCTGCGTTCTCTCACCTCTTTCATTTCTTCGTGCTCTCAGCCGTAAAATCCGTTCAATCTTCTCAGTGTGTAGGTTTTCAGGATGTACAGTCAGAGTGAACACACTCACTCAGAATACAGTTTATTCAGATGGAAAACAAGTCGCATACAGAATCCTAAACACGTTTATTAAGTCCACGAAAAAAAAGTTGTTTTTTTAACACATCATATGAGACTGTGAACATCAGAAACATACAGACAGGAAACACTGAGGACAACTGGTGAACTTTAAACCCTTCTGTCCGATTGTTTAGAGGTGGATAAGAACATGACACCACCTTGAACTTAATTTATGAGCTCAGTAAACATTTTCCTAACGAGTCATGGACTCAATCCCTCGTTTCAAGTCTTCTTTAATGCAGCATGATGTTCACTCTGACACTGTTTAGAATTAAAATAGACATTAAAACAGGGAATGCTTCAGGGTGTGGCAAGATGGCGATTGTTACGTCACTACCACGGGGGTATCCTCGACTTCTCAGTCAGATCCACAGCTCCACCCTGCTGTCTAAATATGGTCTGTCAGTCCAAAAATGGCGATGACCAAAATGCCACGCTTCAAGTCCACAGACCAAAAAGTGACATCACAGTGGCTACATCCATGACTTTAAACAGTCAGTGAATATCTGACTCATGAACATCACACACAGATTTAACAATCAGCAGAATTTGTATTTATTATTGCTTTAGCTGTTGAAATCATGTTAAAATCACACATCTGCTGTCATTAAATCCTGTGGTCGCACATTCTACCTCATGCTTATAACATGAGGTGAAATATGTCTTCATTATCCACCCGCCCAGCCTCGGTCTGTCCCTCATCCCGTCACAGTCGTGGTGGTAACAAGGCTCGGCCGACTCTCCCAGATGGCCTTCTCCCTCGCTGCCTCCCTGAGCTCCTCCTGGGGGATCCTGAGGCTCTCTCAGGCCAGATGGGATATAAAATCCCACCGGTGTGTTTAGGGGCTGCCCCGGGGTCCCCCCCACAGCTGGCTGTAATACCTCCACTGGGGGGGGCTTCCAGTGGGAATCACAAACTGCTTTTACTGGCTCCTTCTGGTGTGAAAGAACGGCTTCATATAATTATAAAGTTTTAGGAAATGTTTCCATGACTGCCTGACGAGCAGAGAGTAACTCAACAATAAGAGACAGCTGCTGAATGTTTGTGAAATGTTTATGAATTATATGTTTGTCAGCTCAACGACAGACTGCAGCAGAATGTGTATCATGATCAGTGTGTTTCCTGCAAATATCCTGAGCATACAAGTGCAACACTTCACTGTCAAACACTTCAATTAGGATCATTATACAAAAATAATTAAAATATTACTGGTTGCACTTTTGGGTTTTATTTGGAGCTCCCTCTGGAAGTCTCAGCTCTGTGGTCGTGACTCCCTGTCAGGACATTTTGTTAGTTGGTCACTACACACAGCTCATGCCTGCCACTGAGCTGGAATGCAGATCGACTCGTAAATCAAGAGTCTCGTCTTAAAGCTTGAAACTCCCTCTTCATAACAAGAGTTTGGTGCAGCACCAAACCCACATGCCAATCTGTTCTCTCCTGGTTCTATACCATTTAGTTCAGTGATTCAAACAGGTCTGGTGTTGTGCTTATTGATGGCTGCCTCCCCTGGTTGAGGAAACAATCGACCAATCAGAGCTCAATTCTGTAGGTGTGATTTTTAAGATGCAACATCCGGGACTCAAACATGAAGCCAACGCAGAGGAGGAGTGGCTGGAGTTTGACCTTTTATTTTTTGACCCTCCCCAAAACTACAAATATTTTTCTGTGAGCCTCCGTGAGTAACTAGGGCAAACTCCACAACCCTCCCTCTGTCACAATGAGTTATTAGACTTTTAAAACTTCCCCTTTGGTGTTTGAAGGTTAAAAGTTCAAAATAAAATCCTGAAGTTGAAGAAAGCCTCCGTTTTTTTTTATTTATTGTAAATGAGTCGTAGAACAGAGTGATGTTGATGAATGATCACTATTTTGAGCTCACGCTTGGTCGTGATTTTTCTCTGACTTAAGTGTTTGTTGCTCACAAAATGTCCAGGGACCGTCAGAAATTTGGAAATCCAATGATAAGTTCTGATTTTACAGAGATTCTGGCTGTGATAAAAGATGTCTTTTTTTGTTTATGCCTCCGCACTAGCGAGAGCCGTGGCCAGAGGTGTAATGTTGTCAGGTTGTGAATGCAATATCTCGAGAATGCCTTCAGAGAATTTCTTGAAATTTGGCACAAACGTCCACTTAGACTGGAGGATGAACTGGTTAGATTTTGGTGGTCATAGATCAACATCACTGTGACCTTGCATCTGTCTCATTCTCAAGAACACTGTAAGGGGATTTCTCTAAGTTTGACACAAACTTAGAGATGTGTTGGAAGGCTGGTTTGATAGAGTCAGACCGTCCTCACTTGTTCACAGTCTGTGTGCTGAGCTAAGCTAACCAGCTGCTAGCCGTGGGCTAATATTTATCAGGCAGATACGAGGGTGGTGTCAGTTTAACTTCAGCAGCATTAGTCCTCTGTTTTGACAGAGACAAATAACGCTGTATGAAATCTATAATATTAATAGTGAAAACATTAATGAGAGACGATGAAGAAGAGGACAAACAAACCCAAACACTCATAAACAATAAATATTGTGATTTTTCTCTCTCAGCCTCTCTCATTAGCGCTGATGTGTGTCAGCTAGCATAGCGGTTCAATAGCCAGTAGCCTATGGTACAAGTTCAATCTGAAGGAGCTCATCCATTTAAAACCTATTACACACACACACACACACATTACAGACACCATTAAGAATTTATTAGAGGTGTCGGTGTCGTTATAAATTCACAACATATCAGAGAGGTCATTAGGAAATGTGGGTCAACGCACGCACACACACATGGGGAGGTTATTAATGTCATTCATGAATGAGACCGACAATCCAAAATGACTACAGCAAGGTGTGTGTGTGTGTGTGTGTGTGTGTGTGTGATGGATGGACTCAGGTGTGTGTGGTGCTCAACCCACTCACTGTAATTGTTTTTTTTTTTCTTTTTAAATATATAAATAAAATATAATTCCAGTGTGTGTGTGTGTGTGTGTGTGTGAGGTCTTAACACTTCTTAACGATGAACCCATTTGACATTGATAGTGGGCAGTGTGTGCTGTTTGTGTGACTGTGTGTTGATATACACTCACTGAAGCTGAAAACACAATGGCGTAATGTGACGCGCATCAAATGCTGCCTCTAGCACACACACACACACACACACTGGACACATCACACTGCAGCTCGCTGACAGACGACCACACGAAGTTATTCCTACTTTTACTAAAAGACCTGTTCTTCCTCCACCTTGTGTCATTTTAAATCATGTGTGGACAGCCACTAATTAAAGTTCATTTCTCACCTGAAGAGTTGATCTCCAGAGCTGTGACTCACCAGGCAATATCTTATTGGCCATTGTCTTTATAATGACGGGACTGTGGGTCGTTTAGCTCGGGATATTTATTGACCTCTCCTCATCAACTCTTCATCACACATGAGACACAGCAACAGCTACAGAGTTCTCTTTATACATCCATGGTGAGGAGAGGAGTCGAGCTGCTACAGGAGCAGGTGGGGGGAAAAACCCTTTTTAATTCAGAGGCAGTGAGACTGGAAATAGGACAGTGGCATGAAGTGCTGTGGGATGGCACATCCAGGAGCAGCAACACATGCTGGTGTGGGGTTGTACACTTGCCGCCAGTGTGTTTAAACTGAATACTTCTGTTAGTACACTATGTGCACTACGTACTTCTTGCATGGTGCACTAATGGAAACATTTCGAGAAACATGGATGTCAATTTCATTTTGAAACCATCCAATAGTTTCTGAGATAACCTAGTTTGGACTAAAGTGGTGGACCGGCCAGTTGAGTGCTGTTGCCAACCTTGGCTAGCGCCCAATCTTAAAGAGACTAAAGGTCCTCAGACATCAAAAATCAAAAATGATCCGAAACAGATTTTGGGAAAGTCTTTCCAAAGCCAACATGCATATATTATTTTAATAAATGATCAAATCCTGGAGGGATCCTGCAACAATCAGAACCAGTGTCAGAAGCCCTGAGAAAAAACTAGACCTGATCTAAAACCAGTTAACCCAAACAGACCTTAACACACAGAGCCTGAGTCAGTTTCAATCTTTACTGAGTCTAGTCTCAGTTATAAAGAAGACGGGTAATGTCCTCTTTGAGAGTCAGATCCTGAGACAGACGCAGACTGAACTTGGACCTGAGCCAGAAGAGAACAGGAATGTAGAGGAATGAAAAACAGTGAATGCCATACAATCCGTGCCAACAACGCCCAGACTGGTTTGTCTGCATAGAGAGGTGTAGCAGCGCTGACGACTAGATTCCTCATTGTGAGCAGCAACAGCGACAGAGCTGTGCTCCTGCATGAGAAAGACAGAAGGACAACAAAGTCAACAAAGGCCTGCACGAGAAAGAGAAAAAGGTTCCCAAGAAAGATTCACGTTTGTTCATCAGGCCTTTGACAAAGTCTTCACCAAACATCGGTGAGTACAGCTGATGATTTACTGTTTAAACAGCTTTTGGTAACACGTTCAGTACAGGCCGTGATCTGGAAACCATGGCACACATTTACGAAAAGATCATATCAATGTGGGCGTGCATGGAAACTACAATCAAATCTTATGCCAGGTCCCGACTCGTGTACACAAGTTTTAGTCAGCATGGAGTTGTAGTGCAGCACAGTAAATCTGGCTGAGCTGGAAAACTGTAATTAGACCGTATCCTGAGTGACATCTTAGTATTTGCAGCCACATTAATCACCTTAAAAATGTGAAGTCATCACATGGATGTGTGCTCTCTATCACAGCTGCCTCTATCACATCATTAAAAAAACAAAAATCTAAAAAAATCTCAATGGTTACCTTTCACTATTTTTAACTAATACGATTACTACTATTATTCTGAAATATGATATAAGGCCACAACAACATAACTACATATCTAAGCCTACTGAATAACAGAGAGGCCTTTTTTTTCTAGGTTCCTGCCGCCCCCCCCCCCTTCCCCAGCTCGTTACACTCATTACATTGGTTACTGTCCTCTGGGGGTGATGAGCGAGTTATCCGACGTCGCGTGAATGGGGGGCAGTGCGCCCCCCGTACCAAATGTGCTAGGGCCGCCACCAGGTGTCCGGCTGGGACACAGGTCTGTCTCTCCCCCACCACCTGTTGGCCCCAAAATAGAAGCAGACCTGATACATGCAGCCATGTGCTCCTCAGTTTGGGTTAATAACAAGCTTTAAGCTCTATATGATGAACGATCTGAATATTATATAATATATGGGCTAATGTTATTAATATATGTAGGCCATGGGTTGGTGCATATCATGGATGTATAAATTAAATATTCCAGCCTTGAGTTTGATCACCCACTGCAGCACTGTTGACTGCAGCAGTGATTTCTTTCCATACTGTGTTTTTTCTGACCTCCTTTTGGTGAAACTTTTCAGGCTGCCAGACAGAACCAGTCAGTCAAATTGGACCTGTGACGTTTCCATTTCTAGCTTAGAGAAGTTTCTTGTCTCAACTGAATTATGTCACTCCATGTCGTAAATTCTAGGGGTGGAGCCTTGGGTTGAGCCGAGTACTTGGATATAACAAGTATCCAGTGCAGATAATATACTTTTTACGAGTATGAGTATTAACCGAATAAATTGTGTCAATATCCCTCCTGGGGCTGAAGGAAAATCCTCATTTGGGTAGCTGTGTTTCATTTCTCACTCTTGTGATCAAAGTTGATCTGAAGCTCAATCCTGAGATTATTCTGTAAGTAGTTTTCTAATAAATAATAAATAGAGCAACTTCTGATCAATTTCAGGCTTAAAATAACAACTTAAGGTTCTAACTCCACCTGTTCTGAGTGCATTTACAGATTTACAGGTTACTTGCTCATCCCTAGTGGGGCCTCTTAAATGAGAATATATTAGGGCAAGATATTTAATTACGATTGTTTTCAGTCACATTTATCAACATCTGATCATTCCTGTGCTGTGCTTGACGAGATAGAGCATTTCATGAATCACATGTGAATACTATTGTTAGATGATTCCTGCGCCCAGATCTGCATTGGTTTGTAAGGCTGATAAATAAGGGCCTTTCTTTTTGTGCTCACACTGAACAAGTGATCATGTCAGTGACGCCTGCTGTAAGAAAATTATTATGATTTTAGGTGATGTGCCAATAATCCATCTTTGACGTTTTTGCTTCATGCACATACAATTGTTTGATGATAGTGTTGTAATGTCAAGGTTTAATTCTTGGTTTCAGAGTGACGACATGTCGGCTACCAAATTTTTGCTGACTGAAGAGCAGCTCCTGTGCAGCATCTGCTTGGACGTGTTCACAGATCCAGTCACGTTACCATGTGGACACAACTTCTGCAAAAGCTGCATCACGCAGCACTGGGACAGCAGCACCCAGTGTCAGTGTCCCACATGCAAAGAGCCTCTCTATAAAAGGCTCAGCCTGCGAGTCAACACCTTCATATCTGAGATGGCTGCTCAGTTCAGAGAGTCATCTGGAAGGAGCAGCTCAGACCAACAGGCTGCCCAACCTGGAGAGGTCACCTGTGACATCTGCACTGAGACCAAAAAGAAAGCTGTGAAGTCCTGCCTGGTGTGTCTGGCTTCCTACTGTGACACTCACCTGCAGCCACATCTGACGGCGCCACCCCTGAAAAGACATCAGCTAACTGATCCTGTGGAGAACCTTGAAGGCAGGATGTGTACGATACATGATAAGCCTCTGGAGCTCTTCTGCAAGACCGACCAGGTCTGTGTGTGCATGCTGTGCCCTGTTTTAGACCACAAGTCACATGAAGTCGTTCCTCTGAAAGAACAGTTTGAGAGACAGAGGGCCGAGCTGGGGAGGAGAGAGGCTGAAATTCACCGGATGATCCAGGAAAGACGGCTGAAGATCCAGGAGATCAAACACTTATCAAAGCTCAACAAGGAAGCTGCAGACAGAGAGATGGCTGATGGCGTTCAGGTCCTCACCACTTTGATACAGTCTTTGGAAAGAGCTCGGACCGAGCTCGTCGGAACGATTGAAGCAAAGCAGAAAAAGATCGAAAAAGAGGCTAAAGGTTTCATCCAAGACCTGGAGCAGGAAATCTCTGAGCTGATCAGGAGGAGAGCTGAGGTGGAGCAGCTTTCACGCTCAAAAGACCACCTTCACTTCCTGCAGAGCTTTGCGTCCCTGAATTCTTCTACATTCACCAAGGACTGGACAGAGGTCAGCATTGATCCGCCATCATATGAGGGGACTGTGAGGACAGCTGTGGATCAACTGGAAGAGACTCTTGGCAAAGAGATGAAGAAGCTGCTCCATGAGTCCGAGCTAAACAGGGTCCAGCAGTTTGCAGTGGATATAACTCTGGATGCGGATACAGCACATCATGCTCTCATCCTCTCTCGTGATGGCAAGAGAGTGCATCACGGTGCTGTTAAGAAAAATCTACCAGACAAGCCTGAGAGATTTAATCCCAGTTGTTGTGTCCTGGGGAAACAGAGTTTCTCCTCTGGAAAATTTTACTTCGAGGCTCAAGTTAAAGAAAAGACTAGATGGACTTTAGGAGTCGCCAAAGAGTCGATCAAAAGGAAGGGAATAATCCCCCTGTGCCCAGAAAATGGCCACTGGACCATGTGGTTGAAAAATGGAGATGAATACGCTGCTCTTGTTGGCTCTCCTCTACGTCTCTCCCTAAATTCAAAGCCACAGAAGGTGGGAGTGTTTGTGGATTATGATGAGGGTCTGGTCTCTTTTTATGACATCGATGCTGCAGCTCTTCTCTACTCCTTCACTGGCTGCTCCTTCACTGAGAAACTCTACCCATTCTTCAGTCCTGGTCTTAATAATGATGGCATCAACTCTGCCCCTGTGATCATTTCTGATGTCAATCGCACTGACCTTTTAAAGAAATGATTTTGTGTCAGGGTTTTCCAGCCTGTTCTCATTCCCAACTCGTCAAATACCGCTGCTTTGTCAGTGATTTTGGGGCAGACACTGACGCAAAAAGGCACCTTTTGAGGCGGCATGATTCACTGCCGAGCAGCGTCAGTTTGTAACATTACCAACAACAGCATTAGATAAAGAGCTGGGAAGTTCCATTTGGGGCAGCTGGGAGGTGCATGGGTCCAACAAACCTCAGATTTTTAGCTGGGAGGCCACTGTTCGCTTACCGTGTGAATGTTGAGCCAAACCATGATGTTTTTTTGTAAAGCTAACCACGTGCTTTTGTTGCATGAGGAAATAAATATCTAACAAGATGTTTTACCTACGTTGTTTTGAAAAAGACAGTTTGCATCCAATGAGCAGAAACTGTACATTTCCAGATTGAAGTGTATTTTGAAAATGTCGGTGAAGAGTCTCAGTCATCCAGGTCATGGTAATCCTAAGCAACTGGACTTGCTTGAGTTTCTTGAAGACTCATCTAAGAGGCTTCTTCAGTTCTGACTGTATTTTGAAAAGACACAATGCACGTAACAAGTGTGAACTGACATGCCGTCCCAGGACGTCAACAGCAGACACAGGAGGGTACCTGGTATGTTATATTTAGATGTGAAAGTCCACGGACACAGCGGCGATATTTGACAAGTTGGGATGAGAATACATTAGGATCTTCACAGTGATCATGAACTGTATTTGGTTCATGTTTTTACTGAAATTCTGGTGAACTTTGTCACATTATTGCATTTTTCTATGTGTGTTTTCAAACATGTGTTGTTCAGTCTGGATGAAAGGACTCTGGTTTATTTTGCCCCTTAATATGATTCATTTGGACCCATTTGAACATTGCAATTGTAAGCTGGTGCGGACCAAAAGAATTGCACCAAATTGCACATTTTGACTTGTCACAGCAGGAAAAGCACATGTGAAACTAACTAGATTAAAAGGATACTTAGATTTTTTTGAAGTGGGGTTGTATGGAGTGTTTACCCTTAATGAATGTATTACCTGCAGTAGATATCTGTTGTTGTACCCCCCAGTTTGGAGAAGCAGGCAGGCGTGCTAGCTGAGCAATGTACTGCTGGGAATGGGGCCGCACAAGCACATACTTTAGTCTATAAATCTATAAATGTTTAAGTATACACTAAAGTAAGGGTATATTCACCACTTTATCTTGACAGCCTATTTAGACCAGAAAGCCATTAATAGCTTCGGTTTCCCATCTGTGTTCTCATCAGAGCCACCAGACTCCTGAAAGAAACAGTCATTTTAGCTTGAAGTTGCTGGTCTACTGCTGCCTTGACCAGTTTTGTGACTTTGGTGAATCTGAACCCTTTTAAATGCCAACGTCACACAATAAGACAAACAAAAACACAGATTGAGGCAACAGTGGACCAACAACTCCCATGTCAGCATGTTCTCATTCTGAGCTTCTCAAATGCTGCCGCTGTGTCAGTGTGCCTATGAGTCAGATACAGAAGCACAAAGGCTCCTTTCGCAGCAACACGATACACCGCCGGGCTGTTTCAGTTTGTAACGCCGCCTGGGGGCCTCGGCTTGTAACGCTGCCTGGCAATAGCAAAATGAAATAAAAATAATAAATATAAAGAGCAGTAAAGTCCCTACAGGGTGGGCAGTAGGGGAGGTAGAGGGGCAATACAGACCCTGGACTTTCACCCATGCAGTCACTATTTGATTCCTGTGTGAGTTTTAAGCCAAACCGTAGTGGGTTTTTTTTCTGAACCTATAACAGTACAAAAGACGCGCACATCCCAGCGTCCAGTGGAGTGGGTGCTGGAGCAAAGAAGCACCTGGCAAAGTGGAAAACAAATAGGTCCACACACCAAGCAGCTCCCATTTAGAAGGATTTCAAATGTTTTTTAAAATTTATTTTAAAATCCATCTGCGCGGGAGCTGCATACTTTTGCTGCACGAGGAAATAAACGTAAAAATGAGGTGGCTTATTGACTGAAGTGTTTTTTGAAAGGACACAGTTTATGTTAAGTAAACTGACACAGTATCCAGGAATGTCAAACACAGACACAGGAGGATACCTGGTGCATCATGTTTAGACCTGAAAGTCCACTGACTTTTGATGAGTTGCGATGGGAATGTGTTAAATCAGTTTTTCTCACTGGATTCTGGCTTTGAAGACAGCAATATAATATCTTTAGGTTCCCATTATAAATCACAGTCTAATGGTAAAGTAAAGCAGTAAAGGTATTATAAATATAGCGTACACTTGAACTAATAAATATTCTTTTAGATGGCTAAAACAGGTTTTGTTGTCTGTGGACGTCTTGTCCACTGCAGTATATTCTGGTATCGACTGTGATGACTGAGTATGGATCAGTACTTCAGACAATCCCACTTCACAAAAATCTGAACTGTCCCTTTAATGATGCCTCTGCGTAAAGACAGAACTCAGAGTCTGGATTCATCCAACAGAAATCCGCCATAATTAACTGCACCTGTGGTTTCCTGTAAATGTAAAATGTAAAATGTAGTAAGACACCAGTCGACACTGTTTATGGGCCTTTTTCAAAGCAGACATTTGACATACCAGGAGCTGTTAGTAAAAACATTAACATGATAGTGAGCCAGCGTGCTCAACACCGCAATCCTGAAACTCAGTCATTAATTTCATTATTTACACCTGTGATTTTCCCACTGTGACATTTCAAAATGTCGCCTGTGATGACAGCCTGATAGTTTTAATAGAGGGGAGCTGCTGAGTTTGTTCAGGGTGACTTTTACTGGTACATTCTCATGTGACTTTGCAGTTAGACAAGTCGGTTTAAGCTGTCCATCAAGTGCTCACTCTTTTGTTCTAAGCTGCATTGCTCGCTGCATTGTCACCGTTGCTTACATTACACTTACATTTTCTTGGGACAGCTGCGGAGGAATTTGCATCATGCATTCCTGACCTCCATTGTTTGGCTGTCCTCATTTTAAATGTGTGATATGTCATGTAAGGTCTGCCGCTGCAGTTTTTACTGGTTGTAGAGAACTACAGAAACCTGACTGCAGTTTAAACAGGGTGAAACTGTCCCTGTGTAAGGCAGATGATAGGATGATGTGCCAACTGAAGTAACCTCAAACTTCAGTCTGAAGTCAGCTGAGGGCAATAACAAGTCATCCAGTCTGCTGGTGTCACAAGGTCTCAAAGGTACAATATATTTGTGTGTTACCTCCACAACTAGGTTTGTGTTTAGAGTCACCAATTCAGTATCTGACCAAATGTCTCTCTTCTGTTCCTGAGATATGACGCTGAGTAATGGACAGAAAACTGTTTTATTCAGGACATTTGATATTTCAGCTTTATCCTATTAGATATTTGTGGGAATTATTTTTATAATTAGCGTAAGAATTCTTGAGTTTTGGCTAAAAACATATTTGGTGAGGTCACAATGACCTTTGGCCTTTGACCTTCTACCACCAAATTCAAATCAGTTGATCACTGAGCCCAAGTGAACGTCACTCCATCACTGATCCAGTCTGCGGACCTACAGTTAGAGCTAACCACATTAGCTGAGCAACATGCTAACATTAGCACTGACAGAACTGCAAAATTAACAGTAAGACATCATGAAACTGGCAAAACGTACAGTTTCCATGTTTGACTTTGAGTCACAGACGGCTGGTATGGAGCCATCTGGGGCCTCAGTTTTGACGTCTGACAATTCTAACATTAGCACCTTCTCCTTCCCAAGCAGCTGGGGGATATTTTCCTCGAGGGCTTTCTACCAGAGAAACATCTCTTGGTTAAGGTTAGAAAAAAGTCATGGTTTGGGTTAAAATGAATAGATTTCTGTCAGAAAGGGTTTTCTTGGAGAAAGTCAACAAGGAAAACTCTTGTGTAGACCTGCTCTCGCTCTAAAGTCATCGAGAAGTCGTGCTTGGTCAGTGACCTCTGGCATCGGACACCAATGGAAAAAGCTGTCCTTTCACGTCGGCATGATACGCAGCCAGTCAGTATTAGTGATTTTTGTAGTCAGTCAGTAATGTCACTACTTGTAGTGATGATACCGCCCAACACTGGAAAAGACACAATGCATGTAGCGACCGTAAACTGACACTCCATCCCTGAGCGTCCAAAACAGCTGAAGGAAGGTATCTAACGTCCACTGATAAAGTGGCGGTATTTGTCGAGTTGTGATGAGAGCGTGTTGTCGTACGAGAGTTCTTTCATGGAGGTGCTCGAGAGGAATCAAATGGAAGAACAATAAAGAACCTTACAGTGACCTTTTGGCACAGCATAGGTTTGAATTATTAATTATCAGCAGCAGACACACGGCGTGAGGCTGCTGTTAGAAGAAAATGTCAACAGTTTAATCCTGTCACCTTTAAATGAAGCACATCACTGCTAATTAAAGTTAATGAAATGGCTCAGATTTAAAAAGGTGCAACTAAACAGCAATAAACTGCAATAAACCTGCCTTTTGGCAGCGTCTTACTGAAGCAGAAACCAACAGCTCTGCGATTATTAAACTGCAACAAACCGCCAATCTCAGCAACAGCAAGACACCGTCAATTTCACAGCAAATTAATGACGACCCCGCTGCCAGTTCTTTACCGATTCTTTCACAGGAGGATCTCCAGCAGTGCACTGTGTCGTCTTTTGTATGTAATTTGTGTTTTCTACAAATAAATTAAGGATGATAAACCAACTGGGTCTTTATTGGTCCGTTCCTAAATCATTAACAGCAGTGTAATATTTCTCTCTGTGTGAGTGTTGGCAGCTGTTATGTACAGTAATCTATGGCAAAAGGCCCGTCCTAAAACTGCCTGAGGAGAAACACTCATGTGCACATATGCTGCCTCCGGGAGGGAACGCAACTTAAAGCAACAGACAGCCTCAAACATGAAGCCCCTCGAGTGTGTTTTCTTTCCCTTTGGTTTAATTAGCCACAATTATTTTTTCCCATAAGTATGTGGATGATATGTGGAAGCAGAGCGGCTCGCGACCATGTCCAAACAAACAAGAGCTCTGATGCAATAACTGTGAGACTGCACTGAAAAAGATGCTTTAAACTCCGAGGAGTGTGTCACGTTTGGAAAAGGCTGAAGCACGAAGAATCACGAAGCACGAATACTCGAGCATGAAGCCATCTGTCCAAAAAATGGTCCAAGAATCTAATCCCTGTCACCTGCACAGCTCTGTGTTTCCCCTCCATGTTTTTTTTTTCTCACAGATTTTAAAAGGCCGATTGTCAGTAGATGAAACCATCTCTCATTTATTTGTGTTTGATCAGAGGTGGAAAAAGTATTCAGAGCCTTTATATAGTAAAAGTGTTAATACCACACTGTGAAAATACTCCTCTACAAGTAAAAGTCCTGCATTCAGAACATGTGCTTCAATCACTGAAGTCAACAGACTATGTTTCAGACAGGCCTTTAATTCCTTTACACAAAACTGTTGCTCAGCAAAGATCAGGAAATACAATCAAATTATTTATTTAATTCAGTCTGAATATTGCTTGTATAAAAATTAGGCTTTGAATAACAAATCAATGATGTGTTATATTATGACACTCGTGTAATGGCACTGGAGGATTACAGCACCCGGCGTAGCGACACAACTCCACTGTGTCCTGTTGAAACAATCCTCACAACTTGGATTCATTTTTATGAAAAACCCTTTTGATTCTTTTGATCAGAGGACATGAATAATTTACAGCGTAATCCAGGAAAGGACACATAATCTGACTTTACGACAGCTTCAGAGGAAACGTCACCACTTGTTTTTTTGTCATGCCGGTAAATGTGAATCAAACACAGTCTTCTCTGGTGCTCATGGTTTCAGAAAAATGACATGAACCGAGCTAACGATGTGTAGCATCTCCATACAGACACAAGTTTAAACAGTCATATTTGTGAGTGCGATCTAAACAGCCAACTATCATCAGCTTAGGTGGGAAGTCAACAGCCTGTTTTATACATCCAGAGAACTTTTATAGAAATTAACTCTTTAGCAACCAGACCAGGCCTCTAATGGAGACAGGCCTTTATTTGTCATAGCATGAAGCCAGGGACTGGGTGTTTAACTGGGACTGTGCTTTTAGTTGAAGTTTTAGTACTTAATCCTTCAAATTCTGCCATAGACATGGTCTCACTGTAAAGTTGAATTTTTAAAAGTGCCATATTCCTAAAATCTCTGAAACCTAAAAGCTAAACTGTCATGTAAGTCAATCAACTATAGTTATTGATAAAAGTATTGATATTGTGTCATAAATTTAAAAAATACAAAACTCATACAGAAATAAAAACCCAAACACATTAATCCAAAACATTTCAAACATGATCAAAATGTTTCTCAACACTCCATGACTTATTTAAACTTTGTACATTTTTTAGTTTTTGAGATATACTCATTTTTATAAGTAAAGTGCGAAGCTGTTCTTAAGGTTTTATCTGCAGTAGAAATATTCCCTCAGTGCCGACAGTGGTATTTTTTTGGTATTTCATATTCCTAAAATCTGTACAGTCTAAAAGCTAAAATGTTATGTTAGTCAAAAAACCATAATAATTAATAAAGGTACTGAAATTATCCTGATCTTGGTTTTTGTTCTGTCATCTTGTGGATGTTGTTTTGGGATTTTATTGTTTGAGTTTCATGTTTAATCTGCTTCCTGTTTTATTTTGTAGATTCTCTCCTCATGTGTCATGTCTGCTGTTACTTCCTGTCGTAGTGTGTTTCCTCTCACACCTGTCATCCTTTGGTCTCATTAGTCCCTCCCTGTTCCCTGAGTCTTCCCCTCACACCTGTTCTGTATTAGTCTTGTTTGCTCCACCCTAGTGTCCCCCTCCAAACCCTGGTTAGAGCCAGTGTCCCTCCTGTCGCCCGTGTCCTCCTCCTCCAGCTGTGTCTCCTTCTTCTCATGAGTTATCTGTGTACATACACCTGTGTGTTTCCCTCTGTTCCTCGTCAGTTCATCTGTGCTCTGGGTGTTGTTCCCTTCTCCATTTCCTGTCTTGTGTTCAGTTTAGATTTCCTCCCTGAGTTCATCGTGTTATCTCAGTTGGTTTTCAGTTTAGTTTGGTTCTTCTTTCTTTTGGATTTTCAGTCACCTGCCAGTTTTTGGATTTTTTTTTTTTTTTTATCAGCTGCATTAAAGCTCACTTCTTGTTAAACCTTAACCTGCCTGCTGCTCTGCTCACAGAAATTGTGTCATAAATTACAAACACAAATCTGCTCGCCTGGGGCACCAAATGTGCCAGGACCACCACTGACAGGAGGGATGTGTAAAGTAACTAAAGCTGTCAGACAAACGTAGTAAAGTAAACGGTACAAGATTTACCCCTGAGATGGAGTTTAAAGCTGTATAAATACTTTGAATGTGTTCTTATATCCAGTACCTGTGCTGTAAATGTAGGAAATGTGTGTGATGAAGCAGCAGTCAGACTGAGGACGATGAGAAAGACATGAATGCTAACAGCTAACGTGAGTGACATCCTACATCAACAACAAACTCAGCTTTACCCACTAAATAGCACTTCATCAGGACTGCTTATCTTCTCCCTCACTTCACTAACACACTGAGTGAACTGGATTGAATCACACACCAGTATGATCTGTGGTGGAGACGATCGTCTGAGCCTGGATCATAAAGATAAAGTGTTCCTCAGCACATGTGAGTCACACTGTGTTCTTGTTGCATATTCTCTGGTGTGTGCTGCCACCTAATGGCTGCCAGTATAAACTGTGCTGAGGAACACTACATGCAGTATGAGTAGGACTATTTCATTTTCAAACTGCCGCTCCAGCAGCCTCCATTCTTCTGGCTGTGTTCATCAGTCACATGCATGTGTTTTTTCTCAAGAATAACCTGCACTAAAGACCAAAAATTCCCCTCACAGCTACCTTGCTCCCAGTTCCTCTTTAATTCTACATGGCCATGGCTGACTGGGAGTCCTGGTGGTGTGTGTTGTTCCTGGCCTCTACAGCGCTCAGCTGTCCCTCTGTGCTGTGTTAAATCCAAATGTCCAGACGTCACTGCATTTCCAGACTCACAGACTTTGAAGCGTTTTGCTGAAGGCTGTCCAAATTCACGGTTCATCCAGTCCACAAGTGGACTTTCTGCAGACAGACTCGTAGTCTCCTCGAGGTGCAGACTTCAGCAGACTGCACAGATATAATTGCCCAAACCATCATCATCCTCACTGTGACCTCGTCACATGTCCACGTTTGGTCATGGACTCTCCACGTCCACAGATGACGTCCAAGGTACCCTGGGTGTGTTGGTTGTTGACGTTCTGGGACGCCGTGTCAACTTCAGCCTGTTACATGCATTGTCTGTTTTCAAAATACACTTCCTGTTTTCACAGGAAATGTACAGTTTGTATACAGTCTCTTTCAAAATAAAAGCATTACGTTGGTACAACACCACCAACTGACGTTTTTTTCCTTCAACAATACACATGTGGTTACGTTTAGCCAACACACACACACGTGGTTGGGTTTAGGAAAAAAGAACAGGGTTTGGCTTTACAGTCTTACAGGAAGTGAACACCGGCCTCCTGGGTGAAAGTTGGTGGTTGCTGATTTATATTTTGTTACCTGCAGGGACAGATGAGCAGACACAGTTTATACAGCAGCGATCACCTTGTGCATGACTGGAGCTGCTGCTTTGACGTTTCCACAGCAATGCATGAAACAGACTTGAGGCCTTTTTATGTTGTGTTTAAGCATTAGGTCTCTGCCCTCACAGACTTTACGTGATGACAGTGAACACACCACGGTACTTACAACTGAAGTCCGCGAGGGCTCAGCCAGCGAGTGCAGAGGGGGAACATCTGAATTCAGTCACTGTCAGCGGTGAAAAAATGGCTTATTAACACTGACGCTGGGTGGCACAAAATCAGCTGGAAATATGGCAACCAGTGACTAAAACACAACTGCTTTTTTTTGTTAGTTGGGTCTTGAAGAGAAGTCTGCTGCTCGGCAAGCGTCTCGTTAATGTGTCATGCCATCTAGTGGCAACAAAGTCAGCTCATATACTACATCACGTTAGAGACACACACTTCGTTTACATGCAGTCAGTATTTGGGTTAAGGTCAATATTCCGGTTTCTGAAACACTGGGAATAACCTGTTTCCATGCGTGAGCAAACAGGTTATTCCTGTATACATGGTAATTGTAATCAATTGGGATATCCTGATCAAAACAGTGCTTTGGTGCTGGTACTGACCCACCACCAGTACATGACACTATTCTGTCTCACTTTCTTCATTAATGGAAGGCGAGAACGTGAAAAAATAGGAAATGGAGCCGGAGCTGTGCCATCCATATCCATGCTACTTGTTTCCACCAGAGCCCCCCGAACACTTTGGATGAAGGTGTGCAGTCAGGACTGGTGGGAACGGGTAGTAATGATGGAGTTCACCGACGCCGACTGGCGTGACAATTTCCATATGTCGTGTCGATCCTTTACTAAACTTTTCCAGATGATGGAGAGAGTGATGGAGCCCTGTGAAATCACCGTTCGCACACCGGTGCCTCTAGGGATGCGTGTTGCTATCGTACTTTCTACCCTCTACAAAAGACATGATAGTCATGTCTTTAACCACACTTGCTAGGTGATTTGTCTCCTCGCTCCAAAAGTGTGGTGTCCTCCGTTTCGCTGTGTTTTCAACAAGTAGTTCCTGCACTCAAAAGACCAAGATTCCTTGCAAATAGAACATGCGCAGAACACAAATTAATGTTCCTTTCGATGGGGATATCCCAATAGGCGTATACATGACCAAATATTTGGGTTAGAAAAGGAGTAACCCAGGGGTCATATTCCAGTTTTTCAAAAGGGTTATTGGTGTTTACATGGCCGTGCGCAACCGGGTTATTGCTAATATTCCAGTTATGAAAGGGTTATTGACTGCATGTAAATGCAGTGACAGATATGATACATCTGAAACATACAAGTGTAATGTCACTATGATTTGAAGAATGCCAACATTTATTTATTTTTTGGTGACTTATCCTCCCATGAAGGAATTTGTTGTGCACGTCCTTTGCTCTCCTTAAAACGTTCTTCACCATTTTTTGACAACATGCCATACCGTGAAGTTTTTAGCAATTTTTTAACGGCATGCCATACTATGACATGTTTGACCATTTTTTGACGACAAAAAATAGTAGAATTCTTGCATGGACATGACAATGAATGAATAAAATTACATCTGAACAAGACTGATTTCACAGTCTGGAGTAACTTGAGAGTTCAGTAGGACACAAGCATTAGGGGTTTGAGTTTAAGGAATCCAATTCCATCCATAGAAGGTTTTAAGGCAGGAGGTTGATATTATAATAATATTATTAGTATTTCTTATTTCTTATTATTAACTTTGGGTAAACTAAAGTGTGGATTATTGCTTTTGAAACAGCCATGACGATGTATATTTAGTAGAGCACAACATTTTTAAATGCATCTCATTCTGTTCTTGTACAGCAGGTGTTTTATTTAAAGTAGAGTATAGAACATTTGTACAGGCATTTTAAAATGTCACAGCAGGAAACACACACAGGTGTTACTAATGACATCAGTGACAGCTGTCTTCCACTTCACCTGACAGCCACCTGCACACCTGTTCCCAATCTCCTGATCAGCTCCACCACATACATGCAGCCACTTCCTCCTCTCTCTCCTGCCAGCTTGTCTGTGGATCTGTCTGTGTTGATGTGATGTGTCTTCACCTGAGCCGTGTGTTAAAGTGCCACAAAACAAGGACACTAGCACTACGTTTACACGTAGCCGGCTATTTTCAAAAACGGACATTTCACCCTCTCCGTTTTCAAAAATAATTGCGTGCACATGTGTCCGTTTTCAGAAAACTTTGCGTTTACACCAACCCGTGTATGTATGCCGTCTTACGCAGTCTACCCTCGTCGGACAGGTAATACAGGGTGCAGGCAACTTTTTTATGACACTGACAGGAGACCACATGACGGTCATCTCACCCTCAGTATAGAACTGGAGTCAAGCCAGCCGGCACTCAGTTTGGAGTGCGCACGTATTCTAATGCTTACAGTAAATGCATTAATACGGCGCTGTAAGGTGACAGGCAGAGCCTCTCGTAGAATGAATATAATAAGGAAATAAAACAACTTTCTTACAAATAATATGAAGTACTTTTACTGAGTACTTTTGCAGTAATCCTATGTCAAAGTCTCTCATATCGACTAGAAACATGCTTCATTCGTCCGACTTTGATCTTTAATAAAAATCACATTTTCCCCTATGACTTCAATTCATTAAGAATTTTCTCTGTTTTTGGATTCTTCATTCACTGTGGAGGCGTGAGACTAAAACAAAGTTTCCTTTACAAACTGTACCTCAGGGTGAGTAATGGATATACAAATAATTTAGGGGCTGAAGTATTCCTTTAAACTTATCTGTCTAACCCCATACACGTCTGTTAACACTTCAACCCTGTTCAGCCTCTCACTGACCTCCATCAGCCCTTATTGTAATGTCCCAAAGCCAAAAGTGATGAAATACTAATCACACTAGAACAAACAGGAGCCACAGCTGGTGTATATTCAGTCTCTGGAGTTTATTCTGAAATGATATGAATGCAGATTTCACAATAAAACAGTTCCTGTCACAGTGTTTGTCTTCCATTTAAATCATGACCCCTTTTTTTACGTAATGGTAGTGATGTGTTCACTGTTAGTGGGAGAACTGAAAATCTGAGCTGTTGTGTGGTTCGTCACATCCTCAAACTATGAGCGAAGGGATCTAATCTTACATTGACCTCTACGTGAACAATTGTACCGACACAGGTGGTTTCAGAACAGAAGTTTTGTTCTCAGTGCTCCAAGTGTTGCTGGGATTTTCCCAACGTTACTTATTATTATGTTATTTTGTCATGTGGGATGATGTCTCCAACTTCATGGCAGAAGTCGAGTGGAATGTTCTGTGTTTACGACTGAAGCACTTTACATAGACAGATACGTATATGCACAGCAAATATGCAAGCTTATTGTCCTACAAACACACACACACACACACACACAGGTGGCAGCTTAAGTGTTCCTCTGACCTGAGGAGACTCTGAAATTTTTAGTGGTAACTTAACGTTGGTAGTTCCTTCATAAACAATGTTACTGGCCACATCCCAAAAGCACAAAGAATGAATTGTTTCTTTAATTTCGAAAAACATATTTGATAAAAAATGCCCAGACAATAAGATAGAAGTCTGCGGATGTTGCCAGAAATACAAAAGCATTCAAATCTGGAGGTTTTGTTTCCCAATCCGTTTAAAATATTATTGTCAGTGTAGATTCTGATTGAATCATATTCATAACAACAGCGAGCTTTAAAGCTATGTTAGCAGTTCCTACCACTCCACCTGCACGTGAACTTAAAGGCCAGTTAGTGAAGAGTAAGCGCGCTCACTGACAGGTAACTGAGTAATTAAAGGCTAAATGCTGCTTCTTTTGTACAATATGTCTGTGTTACATGAGACTGCTATAATACTGCATACCATCAAATGACACAAAGAGATATACTGATTCACAAAAAATAAATGTCTGCTGTTCAAGCAATAAACTCTACAATATAAAGCTGGAAGTAAAAAAAAAAACACTGCGATGCAGCACTTTTTCTCCCAAATGAACTCTTCCTGCAGCATGCCACGCCGCCCGTCTGTCTCCTGCATACCCTGTCGCTCTCTGAAAAGCCAGAATAACAAAATAAAAATAATAAAGAAGTGGAGATCAGGGATTGACCACTGAGTCCTCCCATAGACTGTATAAAAGAAGCGGATGCAGCCAGCATGATGCCTCCATTGGTTTGTGGACTAATGTTTCGGCATTTCAGCCGTTGCCATCTCGTTTTTTTTGGAGCCAGAAGTGACCATATTTGGACAAGAGGGTGGAGCTATGGAGGAGTGTTATATGCCTCTATCCTGTTTGACCAACCCGTTCTCACTCTGAAGTTTTCAAATAATGCCGCTTGGTCAGTGACGTCTGTATCAGACTCCAACAAAACCAGGCATCCTTTCGCAGCAACACATAACGGTGTCAGGCGGCATCAGTTTAAAACGCAACACTCAGGAGCCTGGTGTTCGCGTCTCGTATAAATACGGAGCCAAACTGTGATTTTTTCTAAACCTAACCACTACACCACCACAGGAAAACATTAAAATGTATAAAAAAATGTGTTAATGAAATGTCACAAAAACATTAATTAATTGTGATAAAATGTCCAAAAAATATTGGTAAAATGTCTGAAATTTTTTATCAAAATGTCAATTAAATGTCCCAAAATTATTAATAAAATGTCTATAAAAATTTTAATAAAACATCTGAAAAATATCATTAAAATGTCTGAAAAAATGTTGAGAAAATGTCTGAAAAAGTTTGGAATAAAATGTTCAAAAAAATATTACTGAAATGTCCAAAAAAGTGTTAATAAAATCTGAAAAAATGAGCAATCGGCAACATGTGACAGTTTGGGAGTGAGAATGTGTTGAAGTGACAGGTTGCCGTGGTGTAGACTGTAGACTTGATTTGGCGATTGAGATCCTAAACTCAATCTGAAAATGTTTACTGAGGTCATGAATCAGGTGAGAGGTAGGATCATTTTCTTACTGATGTCTAAACAAGCTGACTGGAGTCGCCCCCTGCTGGCCATTAGAAAGAATGCAAGTTTAAGGGATGTCCACACTGGCTCCACTTTTTTAGGGCTGATGGCTTTGTGCACTTCTTTGATACAGTCTATGAGTCCTCCTGTTACAGTGCAGAGGTTAAAGGGGAGGGGTCAGGGTTGGAGGATTCCTTTTTAGTAGCCCTTCATGGCGATGGACGATCCTCCGGAGCTGTCGTGGCGTTTGATCTGATAGAGCATCAGGAGGGAGACCAGCAGGCCCATCAGCTGTAAGGACAGGGAGTCAGTTAGAGAGACAGACAGGTACAGTGGACAAGCTGTCAGACATGAAAGACACTACACAAGAAACCATCTGTACAATCCACCCTGCGTATGACTGCTGGATTTAATCTCAGAGCGGAGGCCGCCAGCTGTCATAAAGGTGTTTTTTATTGCAGTGTACTGTCTGCATATTGTTAGTTTAATGACTGAATGAGTCGTAGAACTTTCTCCTTTCATCAGCAGCTGAGTCGAGTTAAAACTGTCTTCACTCAACCAGCTCCAAAATGGGAGCTGCTTCCAGCAGTGGTTTTCTTCAAATTAAATAAAGATTTTATATATATTTTTTTTTTTACAGAGATCTTTCTTAATTTAGAAACACAGGAGTTTCCTGGCTTTTAGCTAACCAAGCTAACCCAAAGCACTGGCTACACAACCCAAATTCAACCAAACATCAACAACTAACAAAGTTGGTGGTTAGCTGGTAAAACCTGAACCCGACCTGAACCTGAAACCTTATGGAGGATGACAAAGTCAATCCAAATCCTGATAATTTGACCGGACCCAACATTTTTGGGGCTCCCATTTTTGTTGTATGGCCCACTGTGGCTAATACCAACATTAGCTGAGAGCGAAGGGTTTAGTATCTTACACTGCAAAGTATGACGTGTTTTTCTACAAAAAGAAATACACCACAGTTTGTACATATGTATCTGTGAGCCAGTAATTCCTGCATAACCTACGCAGTTTGGATTGCTGAGATCATGTGACCAATGCGCTCACTGGAGGAAACAAGGAAGCAGTCTAGCAAGGAGGAATCTTGTAGTGCTTGACTGGTCACATAACACAGGACTCGTCTCAGGAGAACGCTGTTTGGAACCTTGTGAACTTTGAGTCATTTTAAGGCATGTTGTCACCATGTTTCTTAACCCCAAATCGTCCCACAGTAACTTAACTTGCCTAAACCTAACCTCTGTAACTTTATGTCAAGGACGTAATGTCATTCATGTTGTGCTGATCTGTAGGACGGTACACAAACCTTTATGCGTACACTTTTGTAGGATATATATGAATCTTTGTATCCAAGATTTGGTGGCCTAAATGTTACCTCTTTTAATCAATAAACAACTGGCATCATTCATTGATGAGTGATCACCTGTAAAGTTAGCCTGTTGTTGCTGCTTCCTAACTATACAAAAGCCTCTTTTCAACCACAGGAACTTTCCCCAGGAACCTTTTGAGGCACTCCTTGCATTTCGACTGCAGGGACCATGGTCTAAATTGAGTTCTGAACACATTAGGTAATACTTCCTGAAAGTACAGAAACTTTTATAGCTTGCAAAACAACAAATTTGTGGCATCGAAGCCGTGGCAAAGTAAGCAAAATTATGACCAGTGCTTTACCTAATGCTTGTTTTTCAGTGCGACCTTGCCTATTTGAGCAGAGTCACAAGGGGTAGCAGTTAAAATCTTCCCCTATGAAATGGGCCAACCCCTCAAGACCCTGATATGTCATTGGTAGTTTTCAATGCTGGCGTTTATGTAAACAGACATGACAAGTGATGGTTGACAGTGCGATTATTTCGTCTTCTGCTGCGGTGATTTCTCTTCTGTGCGCTTCAGGCAGCCTCCCGCAGCTGTCAGGACGCTCCTACTTGTTCACAACTTAAGTTTCAAGCTATCAATTAATCAAACAAGTCATCAAATAAAAAAAGGACACTGCTTCATTGCCAGGCCACTAGAGGTGCTCTGTAGGCTAATGCTAGCAACCTGTGCTCATACCCTGCCAGTCTGCACTGATATAAGAGGAGCACCAACAAGTGCAGCAACTTGACTGCTGGACATGGACATGGAAATATGTCCAAACACGGGGCTGTCATGCACGAATCAGCAATAGCAATGTAATGTTAGCTAGCTAGCTAGTTAGCTACAGAGATTCAAGCAATTTCTTTTGTAATGCTTGTGATAAAGAAAAGGACCATAATGAAACAACATTAAATTAACACAATATGGTTTTAAAATCTTAATTAACGAAGAAAATACACTTGTGTGTTTTTTTTTTTTTGTAGATAACAAACCACTGCACCGTCATTGCTAAATGAATCAAAAAGCGACTGATGAAATAACAGAACACGAAGAAACACAAAGGAAAATAACAGTGGAGCTTACTGCGGTGACAGCAAATCCAAAGAAGAAGCCCAGGACGACCTGGAAGAGGAGGTCGATCCACGCAAAGATGAATTGACCGCAGGTCTGCAGAAGAAAAAGAAAGAGGCGGAGAAAGGGGTTATTATCTGAAAACATCAGTGACTGGTGAATCAGATGGGGTCATGATCGGTTGGTTAAATACCTGTTTATAGATCTGCTGTGGCCCTGTGGCTCCCTGCAAGAGAACAGCAGCAACATTTGGTCATCAGATTGAGAAACAAGAGACAGTCCAGAGGTTATCTTCTATCAAGTACCAGAAAATAAAAAGTACTTGTTTGAAACAGATGGAAGTTCTTTTAGACTTGAGTGGGCATCACATTGTACAGTCTCAGGTTGTTCTTATTAACTGCTCTTACATTTCATCAGCCAGTAATTCATGCAAAACTCATTTTGAAAGGCTGCGATCACATGACCAATGCACTAATAGGAGTGGCTCTCAACGAAGGCGGACGCTTTTTCTCTCGCTCCCTCCCTGCCCTTATCTGCCCTGCTTACTGCTCTTTGTCTTGTGCTGTCTCTGTCTGATCTATTGGAGCCTCTCTCTGCATTTCTCTCCGAAACCTAAATCATGGATTTGATCAGCTGGTCTCTCAACGCAATCGACCAAATTTTCTCAACAAAGAGACTGGGTAAAGGAGAACCCGCCTGCCCCGACTGAACGTTTGCAGCCGGATACACGATGGACTCCTGGGAGAAGCGGAGGATCGTGTGCCTGTCGATCCTTTCCGTTGAGGATGTTGAAGACATGTACATAATTGGAATTATGATAACAGGCATTCTGCTGTTTGGAGTTAGCAGCTTCCTGATTTATCGCAAAGTTCGGAAGATGTTGGCAGCACTTTTGGCAATCGAGAAGCTGCCCATCGTGACTGAGGGAATGTGCAGGGCTGCCAACACTCAGACTCAAGCGATAGGTGAGCTCAATCGCAAGCAGGATGCGATTCTTGATCAAAATCGCAGGCTGGATGCGATTTATGAAGTCCTTCGCAAGATGGGTGTCAACTTGGAGAAGATGCCAGCTCGCCTGGGCTGAAATTGGCCACCGAATTCGGACATATTTGAAGCAAAGCCATCGGGAGACTCAGAGACTCAAGGCAGATGGAAATTGCAGTGTCTGCCTGACCCAAAACAATTGTTATCTTCATTGGCTCCCCGAGATAACCAGCCTTCCCAAGGCCGGTTATCCCTCCACTCTCCTGGATGTTATGCAGACAAGACGCTCCAGCCCTATCTCCCCCCCACCACCCCCCTACTCCTGTGAACTTTGTCTCTGGATCAGAACTCTCTGAGGTCGTCTCCACGGCAACGGCCGTGTCTTCGTCATCAGTTATCAGACGGCAGAGACAATGATTGAGACTGAGTGGAGATGACGTACACAGGCTTACACACACGCACACATGACACATTTAACACACACACACCCTCCACCTCAACGCCTTCGTGACATCCTGTCATTTCCTAACCCTAACTACAATAACTTTAATTGCCTGAACCTAACCTCTGTAACTTTACATTCATTACGTAACTGTACTTGAAGGACATAATGTCATACAGGAGGCGCTAATTCACAAGATATCATACAAACTGATGTATGCGGATATGTTGACAGTCTAGTTAGTTCAAAGCATGCCGAAACCTTAATTTATCTCGAATTCTACTGATACTAAAGCTGTGAATGTATGAAAACACAGAGTGAAAACACCTGATCAACAGCTAGGGTTGTAACGGTATGAGATTTTCACGGTACGATCACCATCTTAGAAAATGTCACAGTTTCAGGATATCATGGTATTACAAAAGACATCTTATTATAAATCAGAAAAATCCTTACAGGAATGAAAACAGAAGGGTTATTGTTGGATGAACAAAGGTTTCATATAACTGGACCTTAAAACCATTTTGTTAACGGAAGTTTATGTAAAGAGTCACCCCTTAGAAAATAGCTCCAGGTTGTGTGTCCAGTTGTTGTTGTTTTTTCCAATATCATAGATAAGCAAATGGACTCAGTATGATAACCATCAACTTTTATATCATAGTATACCTTGACAACAGTGCATTGCTGCACCACATAAAACAGACAGTCAAAAGTGCAATTAAAAGTAATAGTATGTGCAACAGATTCGATTTTAGAGAATTTTTTTTCTGATGCCATGATGATGGTTCCAAATGATTCTGGTTAACTTCTCCTCTGACATTTGACACACAAAATATTGACTTGACAAACATTCTCGACTGCCACCTACAGGACAAGTGTTACTTTTCACAAGCTCAGTTACTATTTTCCAAAGAAATATTGTGAACTACCAAAGTGTTTCAGGGTTTTTAGGAAATCACCAACCCTACAATTAATAAATTAATGTCTATCACCTGTGACCACGCACAGCTGACAACACAAGGTCCACGATTTTTGGTGCGTTTAGTGAGGAAAAGGTGGAATTCACTTTTGCACATTAGAACATACTTTCTAAACCTCCTAGATCTGATCTTCTAGTTTCATTTTACAAAAACCAACCTGGGGTAAGCGTTTACATCCAGATACTCCAAATCCTGAAAATGATCCATATTGGGACTTGCAATCGCAGGACTCAGGGATGCTATCACCCCAGTCCAAGGAGCTCACCACTCCACAGCACTGAGCCTGCAACCACAAAAGAGAGTGTGTTTCAATAGGTGGAAATGATCTTCAACAGGAGCAGGAAGTAGATAGTTGGATATCAGAAGATCAAAGATCTGAAGATAAACCAAGAAATGATGACACCAAAGTACTGATCACAAATTAAAACTTTTAGGAAGCTCTGCTCTAACTGCAGAGATTATTATTGATGGGCTTTTATTTTTGTTTCCCTTGTACTAAACAGTACATCCTCAAAAAAGAAAAAAACATTAAGAACAGTTGAACCTCCCTGGGGTTGTTTTATTTCTGAGCAACATAGTGATTATTTTTATGACCGTAATGTAACATCAATACAAAACTCTCAAGTGTAAAAAATGTAATGATATGAAGGTTTCCTGTGTGCTTAAGAGAGACACCCACGTCCACCAGAGTGTCCAACTTGGTGACTTTCTTGTTAGATCTGACAACGTTTTAGACCCTCTTTGCAACTTTATTTCTCACAAGCAATAAAAGAAAAAAAATTTAGTGACTTATGTGAATAAGATTGTGATATTTTTAGGCTATATCGTGATACACAATACATATCTTGATATTACCAAATCTCCTTTAAACTACTTTAATGATAAAGTTCAATGAAAATTATTATAATAAAGTTAGATAACTACTGTCACAACACAGTTAAATAAAGGTCAGTAAAGATCTATTCCGATAAAGTAAATTATGTATTTTTATAAGTTAAATCAAGCACTGTTCTGATGAAGTTAAATATTGTTATAATAAAGTTAAATAAAATACTGATATAATGAACTTAACTAAAATGTTGTTACAATAAAGTTCTGTTATAATAAAGTTAAATTAACTACTTTTATGATAAAGCTAGAAGAGCAACTTTTATAATATCGTTAAATAAAGCACTGTTTTGATCAAGTTGAATGAAATAATCTTAAAATAGTTAGATAAACTTAAGTTCACAAAAATACTTTTGTCATAAATTGAGCACTGTTACAATAAAATGAAATAAACTACAGTTATAATTAAGACAAATGAAGTTTTGTTATAATAAAATGAATCAAAGTAGAATGACTGGTGTTTTAATTTTGAAGCCCTCAGCTCGTCTCAGACTGGAAATGTCAAAGCTTTTTATCATCAGGTAGATGTTAGCAGTTAGCAGAAACTCAGGCTGCCATCAAACATGAGGATTTATAAACTGTGAGTGGGAAACAAACTAATAGTTGATGTATATACTAAATACCCGATGTTTGCGATATGGTCATTTTATAGAAACTTAGAACACAACAAGAGATTTTGGCAACACTGACACCCACTGTAAAACATTCACACTAGAAGAGCCTTCAAGAAGCAGGGTTCAGCCTCCCTGGACTTCACTCATAATGGTTTTATACTACACAGAGAACCTTACACTTTGCTGTAGTTCTTCAAGCATCAGTCTCGTCTCAGGGTCGTCCATGAAGGGTTTAACCAACTCAGTGGAGGCGCTGTCGAAGCCCTCCTTGATCTGCAAGAAGAGAAGGAACATTAGCATCATGGCTGATAGACAAGAGAGAGAATATGAGAATATGTTAGCATCAACAGACACATTTAGCTGAATGGTGAAGAGTAAACAACAACTAGCATCAAGATAGAGGAAAACCGTTAGCATCTAAGTAGGCAGAGAAAAAGCATCAAGGTGGATGTAGAGACCATAAGCATCAAGGTGGATAATCAGAGAGAGAATGAAATGGTAGCATGGAGGTAGATAGAGAAAATGTTGGCATTAAGGTAGATGGTGCAAACGTTTGCATCAAAGTATGAAGAAAGAACATTAGCATCAAGACAGATTGTGAGATTGTTAGCATCAAGGTAGATAGAGAGGAAGAAATGCTAGCATCAAGTGGGCCTAGATAGATTCTGCTTCTAAAATTATGCCCTCATTCAATATTCCTTAATTAAATAATGAATAACTCAACAGTTTTCTTTGTGGTAACTCAGAGTTCAGATAGATTTATAGAGTAAATTATAACATAAACGATGCAGAGAGAGATCATGTCAGTGTCGAGACTGAAAGATTAATAGAGTGGTAGATAGATGACCTTGTTCCTTGTGACAGCGACAATGATGCCAAAGATCAGCATGATGACCATTCCAACTCCCATGAAGCCTGCAAACTGTAAATGACACAATATTCAAAGATACGTCTTGTTTTGTATCTTGTTTGACTGCTTAATGAAGGAACAGATATTATTGTGAGCTCTTCCTCTGTTTGACATCTTGTACGTACTATTTTGAGGGCCAGGTCTTTCTCGGAGCATCCTGCATAGATTCCCAGGCAGGAGATGCCGAGGACACCGATGGCAAACACCCAACTCCAGCCCAGGCTCGGCGCCCCCATCGACGACATCTGCTCCGCCATGACAGGAAAATGACACAACACAAAGACGAGATTCAATGATGAGGCATTGTTCTGCATTTTTCTTACTGTCAACAAAATCCATGACAAAAAGGTAACTCTGTGTATCTTAAATACTTTCTCTGTAACCTGGTTCATGCTGAAAATATAGTCAGAAAGGCTATAATCTGAGACACTTTCAGATTTTTAACAATATTTATTCCAGTTATATGGATAGATGGATGGAGAGACAGATATCCCTTTGGAAGTTAAGTTTCATTAACTCTGGAATAAAACAAGTCCTGGTCCATATCTTTTGTTTACTGCCACAGAAGATAAATTAATCTCTTGGTAATTTTCAGTATCAATCAGCTGTCTTTTCTGTGTTTTTCAAATAGAAACTCCCACTCAGAGTCCTGCATCAGGTTTGGCACCAGCAGGTATTGAAATGAGCCACACAAAAAGCTGACTCAGGAATAGTATTTTATCTATATTTTATTTCCAGGAAACACCCAAAGAACATGTGGGTTGGATTACAGATTGTAGATGATAACTACATTAAAATAAAACAATAATAACAAATTCAGACGCCCCATTTGTCCAAAAAATATCCCACTGAATAGACAGTCCATCTCTTCCACGGCCCAGTATCCCAAAAACAAAGAGCCACTGCTTAGAGGTCCCTTCTTTCAAAATTACAGACAGGTTTCCCTGTGGTGTTTGAGCAACCAATCCCACATGTTTTACTGATCCTTTGTACCATTTCCCAGCAGTATTTAAACCATCTGACTTTAAATCAGCTTGTCTGTTTGTTTCGGAGAGGAAGAGACCAGAGAATTCGTCTCCCAGTAAAAACTTTCTGAACAATGAACAGTGAAGGAATTCTAACCAGGAGCTCATGCTTTACACTCAGGAGAAGTTTCAGGTGGTTGCAATCTGCAATCCTCACCGCTAGATGACACTAAATCCACACACTGCTCCTTTAATCTTAAATTAGCAGGTCTCAACGTAAAATTCAAAGTTCCACATCCAGACTGTGGAGGTCAGACAGAAGTATTATGTGTTACATTTCTTTCTCAAAGTCTCTCCCATAACTAATGCTGGTGTTTTAGACTGAATAATGTTTACAAAGGAGGGAGAGGACCAACCTAAACATGCTTCATGGGATCTGGCAACAAGAAAAATACAGAATATCCATAAAAATTCCCTTTAATGTGTTACCCAAACATCACACAGTCTTCTGACGTGCAGAGAGAGGACTCCAGTTTTTTCAAATGTAATTTCCAGATAGAAACATCATCTTTCAGACCGGCCATATGGGATCAAGTTTCAGCCCATTAACAGGTTAAAAATCCTGCATCCCAGAAACTGGACGTTAGAATGTAGGAAAAATCTATCACAAACCTGATGATGGTGTGGTGGAAAATGCTCGACTGAAATAGAAAGTGAATTTGATTAGCTGAAAACAAAGAGCTGAAAGGCCACGAAGAGAGATGTTTTTCTTTGCTCCCCTGTGAAGCCCTCAGTGTTTCTGATCTGATAATATTGTCAGCGCCGTCCTGTTTTTCTGTTGCAGAGAAAGTCATCTGTGCGAATGGAAAAACTCCTCCAGGCTGCATCTGCTCTTCATTAGGAAAAGAAATCAAAGCCTCCACTACGTCTTGGCAGCTGCCCTGCATCCTTATAAACACTCCGAGTCCTTCACCTCATCTTGTTCTAAACATTTCTTAACAGTTACGATGTCTTTTCAGATGTGTGCGATGTCCAGGATTATACATGAGTAACTAAATCAGCCTTGATTTTCACAAACCAGCTGCTTTTGTTCTCATTCAAAGCCTCACCGAAATTGACTTTATGCCATGACCAAGTCCGAGCCTACAGAGTATTTACACTGCGTGCTGTGAGGGGTTGTGCAAGGTTCTCTAAATGTTGCCGTGAAACAGAAATCCCCCGAGTGTTTCAGAGTAATCAACAAACCCTGTAACCCCTGGTCCCCCCCCCCAAAACTTAAACTTGATTGACTTAATTGTTGCTCACATCTGATTTTGATTTAGTTGTTTTACTCTGTGAGTCACGTTACAGTAAAGCTGCTGCTCCTTCTGCCAAGAAACATCCCGTAACGGGAAGTTGTTAACATATTTTGGGCAGTATCCAGCGTTCATTCAGTTCAATGAAGATAATGAATGAAGGAATTTATGTAGCAGATCACAGCACATTCACGATTTCATAACATGGCAGATAAACGACCCCTTTTCCGGTGTAGCTTCTGTTGGCAGCATTTGTAGTTTGACTCATATTCATGTCTTCCTGACATGCAACAGAACTGAACGTAGTTTGAGGTTGTTACACCCCAGTGCCATGTCTTATATCTACCCCATCCCTCATTTTCCGATGCCACTTTGCCTCTTTGGACAGAGTAAGAAGGGGTACCAACTCATTCTCATCCCAATTCGTCAAACACCGCCGCTCAGTGGATCTAAACATCAACACATGACGTGCTAGGTCGCCTCCCACAGTGGTTTTGGATGTTCACAGACGGTGTCTCAATTGATGCTTGTTACATGCATTATCCGTCTTCACAGTAAATGTCCAGTTTCCGCTCGATAGATGGATACAGTCACTTTCAAGAAAAACATTGTGTATTTATTACGTTGTGTAACAAACACACATGGTTAGGTTTAGGAAAAAACATCATAGTTTGGCTCAACATTCACACGAGAAGCAAACACAGAACTTCTGGGTCAAAGTCTGTGTTTGTTGGACCCATCCATCACCACTCCTGCCCGCCCTGCATGGACTGTCCTGGTCCTTAAAGTATCGTGTTGTCTTGAGTCTGACGCAGAAATCAAGCGTTGGTATTTGAAGACTTTGGACTGAGAACAGGTTGATCGATGAGGACAGAGGCATATAATTCAGATTCACCTCTCACTCCTCCACAGCTCCACCCTCTTGTCCAAATATGGTCACATGTGGCTCCAAAATACCAAGATGGCGATGGCTAAAATGCTGAACTCAAGGCTTTAAAATGGTAGTCCACAAACCAACAGGTGGCGCCACGCTGGCTCTTTTTCAAAATAACCTTACAACGAATGTTAAACACTTGTATTTAAAGTTTATTTCCCCAGTAAAAAAAAACACCATGGTTCAGCTTAAAATAACTATGGTTTTTACTTACGTAATGTCAACTGACATAAACAGAGCATGCTACACATACTAGCACACGATATGGTTTTAAAAAGAACTACTTTCATACAGGAAACGAACTGCAGGCTCCCATTGCAAAGTCTAGTGTTTGTTTGTCCCATCCACCTCCCATCCCGCCCTCCCACTTTATAGGGAATATCTCGCTCTTTATGCCTTGACAGAGTCCTGCACCGGGTCAGGTACCCTCGGGCAACCCGCAAAAAGCTGTGCAACACATAAAATATGTATGTATATATAAACTGAGGGATAAAAATCAACTCCATGTGGACAGGCAGCAGGGTGACAACAAAAATCTATTTTTTTTTTTAGAATAAAACGCAGTAAAAAGATGTGCAGTATATGTGTCATATTCTGACAGTTCCTTTTATTTTGAAAGTCAATGACACAAGTGTAACCTTTGACCCCGTGATCACATTGATCACCGACATGGAGGATTCCAGCCAAGAACCTTTGCAGCCCGAGGATGAGGTGGCAGCCTACATGGAGTTCAAGACACCCAAGGAGGATCCACTAAAAAAGAGTTAAGTCGTGGCAGGCAGCGGGAGAAACAGCTGCTGCCTGGTGTGTATCAAAGGCTCAAGTCCAAGTGAAGTGACAAGTTACTGGCATTAAAGTCTGAGTCAAGTTACAAGTCTTTTTTGATTTTGTCAAGTTAAATTTGTGACTTGGGTGCTTCTGAAATCTCACTGTTGTGACCTGAGACGTGAACACGCTGACTGATGTGATCAGATCGACTTGTTGTGTTGTTGTTGTTTACCTGGTGGTTGTAGGCGCTGGCCTTCACCGCCCCGAAGATCAGCAGACATCCGATGACCTGAGGACACATCACATTAGTTAGATTGTGTTTTAACACAGTGAAAGCCTGATGTGTGGAGGCCGAAGTTTGCCAACGAAATATTGATTCTTAAAAAAGAAGAATCAAAAAGGGTAAACAATGTATGAGGATTAACAGAACATGAGAAGGCATTTTAGGGAACTGAATTTGAAAAAATAAAATACATTGATATAAATATCTTTAGCAATCTCCATTGTGCGGCAAAGCTTTGTCAAACCTTCATGACTTTATTTTAGAGAGAATCATATAGTTTCCGATGATATCACATGGATCACATTTAATTTGGGGGAAAAATGAATAATAAAACTTTTAGAGTATAAGTATAATATTGTGTTTTGTTTTCTTCTGTCCAAAGGCAGACGTGACAGACAGAGTTTGGGAACCACAGCTTTAACAGTACTTTAGAGGAACTCCAGACATTAATGACACATTCAGACATACTAGTGATGAGCCAGTACACTGTTATCTGTATAAATGATCTGTGTCTGTGCTCCAACGGGCGGGTATCAGTTGGAAGTGGGTGGGGCCAAAATGGAAGCTGTTATTTTAAGCCTGAAATCGATATGGGTTGATCAGACTAAACAAGAAGTGACAAGGCTGTGAACAAGGAGAGCAGTGGTATGGGGGGGTGAGGGAGGGGCGGAGGCGCTTGATGTTACGTAAATGGAAGTATGCAGGGCGGGTAACGTTACTGACGTGAGCTGGGTGTCATCAGCGTAACAGTGCAAGTTGATATTATATTTGCTGAAGATATTGCCAAGGGCAAGGAGGTAAATGATGAAGAGAAGGGGCCCCAGGACAGAGCCCTGAGGCACACCTGAAGTGATATGAGAGAGCTACAGAAGGCAGTAGAGTACAGGTGAGATGGCAGAGAGTCCGAGGCAGTAAACAGTTGCAATGATGATGGGAGTAGATCCAGACAGTTGACACACAGTGGATTCAAAGGAGCTGAAGTCAGGAACAGACACCTGTGAGACTTTCCACTTCTCACAGTAAATTATCGCGAGACCTCCTCCCTGGCCGGAGCCACGGGGTTGTGGATTCATTGAGTTGGGAAAAGTCATGGGGTCGTTGCCAAGTCCCGGTTCAACAGAGAAAGTCGAACTTACGGTCAGTGAGGAGATCCTGGATGAGATGTTCCTAGCTCGTGAGAGAGTGGATGTTGAGTAGACCAAAGCTGACAGTTTTTTTTAAAATCTCTGTGAATATTTTTTAATTGTTTTTATATCTCTCTTTTTTTTTAAATCAGTCCATAAACTTTTTGTCAAATTATCTGTAGATCTCTTTATTTCACTGAACTCCTTGGCATGTTTTCATTTTTTATTTATTGCCCACATATTTATGTGTCTACATGTTACTGCATGTTGTAGCATGTGTGCAAGGCAAGCTGTTCAAACAAACTGCCTCCTGGTGGCAGTGGCACAAGGTCGTTAGGATGGGCCTTAGTGCAGGCTATCGTGCACATATCGCCTGGTCACATGATCAGAGACGTGACATCAGATAACATCAACATATATATTACCCAGCAGCCATTACTGCATATCTGTACATTACAAAAAATATTTTATAAAAAATAAGAAATGAAGAAATCATTAATTTAATTAAACAATTTTAAGAGTTGATGTATAGTTATGGAACAAGCATCGAATTTTGTTGTTTTACAAAAAAGAAAAATAATCTTGATGGAAATGGGTTTGCCTTTTTCAAGAGTGTGTAATAACACATGACACTGCCTTTAATGTAATGAGAGTTCCTCTTTGGCCGTTTGAGTTCCACCTTGGGCCCCCAGTGCAACCGCACTGTCTATATTTACGCCCCTGTCTGGTGGAATTAATAAAGCTGTTTGAATCTGATCTGATTTCAGAATCCCTTTTTTCCTCTGAACAACTCATTGTCAGGATTGGAGCCAATCCGATATCTGAGATCCGATCAGATCACCTGTGAGTAGAGCTCTGTGTCATTCCTGCAGTGAGACACCAGAGGGAGACAGAGACCTGAAGACTGAACACTGTGTGCGTCACAGTGTGTGATCTGATCCGAAGGCTCCTGCAAACACTCACCAACACCATAAAGCTCTCAACCTGGAAACACTTTGAACCTCACAGACAGCACGGGTTGTTTTCATCTTTCATTATATTCTGATCTGATTAATGTCGTCTGAAACAGCACAGTGTGATCTAAATTAAACAAGCAGTAAAAATAAGGCAGTAAGTGGAGGCAGGAAATTGAAGCTTGTGTGGGGCCTTGAAGGAAGAAAAGTGGGTGTGAGGGGGAGGCGTCAGAGAGGAAAAACACTGCTTTAAAAAAAGTTTATTTTAATGGAAGTCAGCGGTTTTTGCTCTTGAAGCACATTGAGTTTGATACTTCTGCACTAATTTGATCATCATCAAGATTTTTGTCGAAGCGCGGTCAATTTTCTTTGCTCAAAAAAAAAAACAAAAAAGAACATTCAGTCCTCTCAAAGTGAGAACAGCAACTTTAAACTCCGCCCTCTTTAGATACTTTTTTTCCTCGTCATCATCAGTGCCCGGAGCGTCTGTGTGCCAGAGCTTCATCAGAGGGAAGAAAGGGGCGAGGGGGGGGTCGCGGACTGAAACATGACTCCGGGTCTCTGCTGCAGAGATCTGTCTCTGGCTTTCCCTCTCTTTCTTCTCCTCCGTTTTTTTTTTCCGTTCTTACTGGAAGTGACTGTTCACCCAACACGAGCTATAAAACAAAACTGAACCTGCTTATTGTAAAAAAAAAAAAAACTTTCACACCTTTAAGTGATTTTTTTTTATCATTTCATATTTAAATCAATCAAACATCTGATGTCTTTTAATGCTTTTTAGTGAGCACAAACTTCTTTTAAACGTTTAAAACTTTGATTATGAACCAAATAAGGTCTCAATTATCTACTTTTCATTTTCTGCAGTAAATTTGCATCTTTCCTTGTTTTATGTTGTTTTTTATCAGCATGACAATTTTTTTTTGCGTCTTCTTTTTAAAGTAAAAGCCAATAAACAATCTTTTTTCAGTCTATTAACTTAAATACTTAACGCTCTCTTTGTTTTTGAACATGTACAATTAATGCTTCTATAACAAAAGTGCACAGCAAAAAATAAATATATAAATGAATTGCGTAACTTTTTTTTTCTCTTGGTGGGTCTCACCTTCCAGTCTTTTTTAAACATTTTTCTCCAAACACAAATACAAAAGTAATAAGACAGAAAAATGATGAATAAGATATAATAATGAACTAAATATAAACTAAAATAAAAATAATGATCAGAAAAGAGTTTTTACTTACTGCAAACACCACATTGAAGAAGATGAAGAGACATTTGAGGCATCCGTTAATTTTTCCCATCTTGAGTTTTTGTTGGCTCTCAGAGGTGAAGGTAAAGCTGTGTGTGCATGCACGATAACACGGTGTGTGTGATGATGTGCAGGAGTGTGTGCTGTGATAAAAACTGCCTGCAGAGTCAATGAGGGGAAACACAGAGCTGCAACACACAGAGCTGATCTGCAGCCTCAATCACACAGCAGCTGCAGCTTTAAGGGTTTCACAGGATTACAAAAATTCCAGGAACTCATTTTACTCTGAAACATCATCATTAATAATCATCGTCATCATCATCATCATCATCATCATTAAAGCAAGTTACAAAAGCTGCGTTTTCACACTTTATTTTATTTCTACAAAAACTCTGGAAACTTAAAACTTAAAAAGTATCAAAGTGTCTGAAGTGATGGATTTTATTTCTAGAATGTTACAGACATGTTTTTCTTGTTTATACTTTGTTTAAAGAGAAATGTCTGCCAGAAAAAGACAAAAGATTATTTATACAAACACAGTTCATTTCCAACACTCACATGTGGCATCAGAAGATGAGACTGAAGGAGAGAAGTTTTTTGTTTATTAAAGATTATTTTTTTGGCCTTTATTGGACAGGACAGAGTGAAACAGGGAGAGAGAGAGAGAGAGAGAGAGAGAGAGAGAGAGAGAGAGAGAGAGAGAGAGAGGGGGAGTGACATGCAGCAAAGGGAATTGAACCCCCGACTGCTGCGGCGAGGCAGCACCTCTATACACGGGGCTCCGGCACTATCCACTGTGCTGCTGACGCCCAGGAAAGAAGTTTTTAAGACAGTTCCATTCTTTATAAAAACATATTATGACTGTGGCATTGTTGATAGAACTTATTCTGTACATCTTTGCAGGATGTTTAGTACAAAAACAAATTTTTACTGAGTTGAGAATGAAGTGAGAACGCTGCAGATGATCTGTGTCAATGATCTGGTAGGAAAGCTGTTAGAAACTGAGGAAAGTATTCAACGGAAGGGGACAGAAAGTTTACAGATGGCTTTAGAAGATAAGGCTGCCCCTGTTCTATACATTTCCTTTTTGGTACAAATCCCATCAAACAGCCAAAACAAACTTTTACTTTCTGGCTCCAGAAACAAACAGACATATAGTTAAAAAAACAAGTTTGAGAACGTTTCCAAAAACAGCTGGTCAGTGAGGTTTTCATCAAACAATCAGGAGGAAATGGTGCGTTTGTTGGGGACTATTTTTAGCGGTGGATTAATCCACATTTGGTGATCAATCTCACTCATGTAAATTTCCACACGACTTCACAATTTGATTCGATGTTCCTTCAGAATCAGACGAGAGCTGTGTGGTTATCAGCGACAGCTGAGGAGATTAATGTGGAGGAAGTGAAACCTGTGATCAGAATAGTCTTATTATGGTGCTTTCATTACGCTAATGTGTCTCCTCACTTCCCTCACTTGTGTCTTAGCTCTTCCCACTGAGGATGTGAGAGACAGATGTGATGAAGAGTGTAGGATGCAGCTGTGTTTCCTCACTCTAAGCTCCTTCAGAAGCCTCCCCGAGGTGCATTTAAAGTCCAGTTCAGGCCAAAGATTTACGACAAGATGAGTTGAAACAAACAGCTACTGTCAACGCTCCGTTCTGTCATGAGACGGTGTGTCGTCTCTAGCCAACAACTCTCTAGGTGTTTCTCAGAGTCAAGGAAGGATCCTCAAACGACTGAATTTAACGATGCTACGTCATCGACCCGCCGAAGGACTGTTCCAGTGTCAAGGATCCTCCCGAGTTTCACGAAGGACTGAGTCCTTCTTTCAGAGAAATTCGAAGGATGCATGTGTGGATCCTCCGTGGGTATAAAATCCCCACAATGCTTTGCACACGATTTGGTGGAGGTGAGGGCTCGGCCTCGTCAGTGAAACTAATATAAATATGTCATTTATCTGGATTAATGTCGTCAGGAGTTTTTATGGTACAAGGTGAAACCTGATGATTCCCACTCTCCACTGTGTTCACAGCCTAATGAGATTAGTTTAATCACTGGATTTAGATAAAACATCAAAGTGTTTAAACAAATCATTTACAGTAGAGATGGAGCGCTAAGTACACACAGAACATCTGGAACACTCTGGAGTCACACTGTGATTCTGTGTGTGTGTGTTTATGTCCTGTAGATGCTGTGGTGATTCAGGACTTTGTTCAGCTGTTGTGTTCACTGCACTCTGTAAAGGGATTAGGGTGTGAGTGTGTGTGAGAGTGTGTGTGGGCGGGCTTTACCTGGCCTCACCTGTAAACAGCACCTTTAGCATATTAACCCTCCCACTGCCAACTCTTCCCAAAACATCAGGACACATTTTATAGATAGCTATTTAACTGTCCAAATCAAGTGAGCAGATGAAAGTGTTAATGCTTCATACGTTCATCAGACTTTACAGAAACACATCAGCTGACCTAAACATTCAGCACAATGGGTAAGGTCAGTTTTTATACATCGTGGAGGAATTCTAAAAACACCTTTACAAACATGTCATTTAGCCCACCTGATTTTATTCTTTAAGGACAATCCAGAAATATATTTTCCATAAAAGTCACATGACTCTGAAAATGACACTTATATTTGTTCAAACTGTACAACAACATTAGAGAGTCTCTAAATTCCCACAGTACCCTGAAAGCCTCTCAGTCTGCTGAGGGCTAATGACATCACCTGGGGACACCTGTTAGCCTGTTCCAAGGTGTGTTCACTGGATGAGAGGGAGGACTCTCAGCCTTGCCTCTGCAGGATCCTTCCCTGGGAGGACCTGTCCTCCCAGGGAAGGATCCTTGACTTCCTCACTGACACAGCTCAAGTTTCTTTCTTCTTCTGTGACGCTCTAAAACGATTTCATCTCGTCATGAATGTTTGGTCTGAGCTGGTCTGAAGCGTTTTGTTTAGTGCAGACAGACATCAGTGCGTCTGCTGCCAGTACGCTGCCACAACCAGGTGATTTCAGCCAAAACAGGATCTTTTCCTCACCACAGCCAAATGATTGTTGTGCCTGAACCTAACCACGTTAACAGCATTGTTGAAGCACATATGTGGTGTGCAGAAACGTACAACGGCAACATTTATTCTGGCAGCTGGGTCAAATGTAACACCTGGACTCAAACACACGACTTTGCAGACAGTTTGGGTGAAATAACTCAGTCTTTACTGGTCTAAAGGTTGTTTGATACACAGAGGGATAATCAGTGGAGACTAACAAGTCCAACAGGGACGAGGCAGAGTCACTCAGCTGGCTTCATCCAAAACACCAAGACAAGAGCACAGGGCAAACAAAAGGCCGGAGCGCTGGGCACACGAGGAGCTAAGATGAACTGACACTAAGAGAAAACAAGACACACACACTAAACACACTGGTGAGGGGACAGACAACAAGACACAGGTGAGGCTAACCAGGGCAGGAAGACAATCAGACACAGGTGAAGTCATCAAAAGGGAGGGAAAACACACAGACAGGAAGTGAAGTGATCTGAAACCAGAGGAGATGTGAGTTTCAAAGTAAAACAGGAAACAACATAAATTAATGAAATAAAATAAAAAAAAACATGACCTAAGAATCTTGAGCTGGGTCAGTGAGGAGGGAGAAGGAGAGACACCACATGTAAAACCATTTCCTGTTTGGGGCTTGTCTTGCTTTTGCTTCTCCACTTCTCCACACTTCACCTGTTGTCACTTTGATTTGCATCAAAGCAGCTGAAACTGATTCACAATCACTCGATTGATCCCTGAAGTTGAACTGACTTCCTGTTACACTGGGACCATTCACTCTCTGAAGATTTGGAATGAAGGTTGAAATGAACACATTATGAAACTGAGCAGGCGGTCGCCCCAAATCAGCTTTGACTGGACATCCATGTAACTGCCCAGTGATTTCAAGATGATTCATCCAAAACATTTTCCAAAGAGAACAGAGATTATTTCCTTACAAAGAGCGTCTCATTACACCTGGCACAGTAAAAACAGCTGCTGACACATAGCATGGAGTGATTTAGCTAAAAGAGTGTGAATGAATGAAAAGTGAGCAAATTCAAGCCCTGTTTACACGTACATGGTTATTTCTAGAAACGGAGACATATCCCTTCGTTTGCACCCTTCGTTTACACGCAAACAGAGAATTCGCCTCTGAAAACGATTCATTCTAAAAACTCCAGCCAGAGTGGAGATCTTGGAAAACTCTGGTTACACGTTTGCATGTAAACTGAGCAAGACGGAGAAAAATCAGGCAGCAGACGTCACATTATGCGACAGAACTTGCACCCGCGTCTAAAGTGCAACCTATGTTTACATGTTGCTATGGTGATCATGGATGCCTTCAGAGTAGCAGAAACAAGACAGAGGAAGTGATTCCTTGCTGTTGTTGCTATTTTCAGGATTCTGATTGGCTAACGTGGGCTTCAGCTTCTCGTTACACTGCCACCTACAGTTTTGGAATGTCCTGACGGTATACATACACGGGTTGGTGTAAACGCAAAGTTTTCTGTAAACGGACACGTGTGCACGAAATTATTTTTGAAAACGGAGAGGGTGAAATGTCTGTTTCTGAAAATAGCCGGCTACGTGTAAACGTAACAGAAAAGTCTCTGGTTGTTTCTGAAACATTGCTCACATATAATCGAAATGTCTAAACCAAATTTAGCTCAACTTAATTAACCTTTACGTTTTTATTTGACCTGCAAATGAAGGAATCCAACACTAACACCAGCCGTCGTCCTGACCTCAGTTTTGTTTCCAGGCTGGTTTTTGTCCAGTGACTCCTCAAAGTGAAGTGGGCGTGGCCGTTCCTCTGCGCTTTCTCTCCTGGTTTTATTTCAGTACTCTGAATCTGACATTTATGATCATGCTTGGGTGGTGACAATGATTAAATAAGAGCCTTCATGAGCAGCCCCCTACACTTTACACGTGTGTTCCTGAACATGTGTGTCACCCACTCCAGCTCCTCTGGCCCCCTGGGAGCCGTTGTGGGGACACAAGCAGCACATTGTCTGTCTTTTCTCCTTTTTCGTCTTTGACCTCCCCATTTTCTCTCCAAGGGGTCAGCGGGCAGGATGGAGCGCACACACACACATACACACACACACACACACACACACACACACACACACACACAGTGGGTGTGGTCTCCTCCATCAGACCTGTAGTAAACATGTCATAGATCTAGAGCAGTTAGAGAAGACACAGAGCCCCTCAAACAGGAGCAACAGCAGGACTTTAACACTTTTATATATTCCTGTTATTTTATTCTTAATTAAAGATCCTTTTTAAAATTTCAGATAAATGTTTTCCATGTCTGGTTTCGGTGAGCTCTAGTTCTCATGCGTCTTTCATTTTTCCTGTGGCGTTTCACATTTACGTGCAGAGCGCTGTTTGTTTTATGTTCTAATCATAACCAAGTGTTTCTTGTGTCTGAACTTGAGCTCATCAACCACAGCTTTGTTGAAACGTAAAAAGTTTGAATGTATCTGCTACGTAGAAATGTGAGGCATCTGAAATGTACAATGCCTACATTTATTGTAGCGATTGTTTTCTCCTCTCAGGTGTTACTTTCTCTATCTTAATAAATAAAAAGAAATAAGTACACCTGAACAGGAACCACGCAGAATACATGATCAATTAGTGATTATACGAGTTTATCACAGATTCATGAAGTATTGTCCGATGATATACTTATATATTGACATATTGATTTTAAATTCAGAAAAGCAACATCTAAAAGGATGTAAAATGTTTATTAGGAGAATAAAAGAATATTCATACTCCAAATGTTTTTGTTTTGAACGTCAGGTTGTGCTCAGACGGTCATCTTGTGCATCATCTGGGGCTCAGCAAATGATTCTGACTTGTAACTCCAGTCAGATCTCATCCTGTGTGATCTCCCGTCTGTCACTGATCTCTGAGGATGAACCCAGCTGCTGTGGACTTTGAGAGGAAACCACACAGAAGCTGTTGAGGAAGATCAAACTTGAGTGAAGTTTTCCTGTCACCATTGTAGCAGCACTTCAGATGTTTCTGTGAGCTTTTCTTTTCAGATTAACTTTGCAGTCTTTCATGTGTCACTTCCCCCTGTGCTGACTGAAGCCTGTGAGAAACAACTCCACCTCATTCTTGTGTTACAACAGGAAACTTACTCCTGTAATATAACAGCAGCGGCTGCGTCTCTGAGCACAGTGAGACCAGAGGTTTCCCATAACCTGACTTTTAGAGGATCCTGAAGGTGTTGGTTCCAGGTTCAGCCTTGTTTTTCCACCATATTACTGACCACAGTGGATAAACAGGCAGAACTTCTGCTACAGCATGCCAACGGCACGTTTCCTCAAAGCTTAGGAAATCTTGTAATGTGTGATCAGACGTTATATTTTAGTGTCCTTTTACTCTGTTCCTGTTTCATCAGCTGCAGTTGTCGCTGAGAAAAGAGAAGTGCTCACTCACACCCATGTTGACTCATCTGTGACCAGAATTTGAGAAAAATATTTCACTTAACCCTGTGAAAAACAGGAGCAAAACCAAAGATGCTACATTTCATATTCATATTAAAATACATTTAAAAAGGCCAACATTCAACAGCTAAACCCATACATTAATCACACCGATTAAACCAATAACAAACAATAAAAGATTTTGTCCTCAACACAAAGTTTTTTCTGTTTTCTGCTGTAAATCTTGGTTTATATTCTGAAACTAAGGAATCAGGTTAAAAGACGTCATAGATACAGCCAATAAAGAAGCGAGGTGACAGTGGAGGAGGTCGTAATATTGCACCTTTAAACGGAGGCAGCATCGTAGATGGTGACAGTCTGTGAGGTCAATATGTACATCCTGACATGTGGACGGAGAATTGTTTTCACAGTTTATTACTGATTGGTTCTGTGACGCTGTTAATTAAACGTATTTGTCATCTGTTACGGTTGTATCCAGGTTGAACTACGCTGCATTGCCTCCATGATCTCCAGTGTTTCATCTGTATCTATAAACCTTCAGAAAACGTGCACAAATATGGACGAAGTGAACGCAGAGTATGAACTGAAGGTCAAGGTCAAAGTTATTTATATAGCACATTTAAAAACAACCAGAGTTGAACAAAGTGCTTCACAAGCATAGAAGAAACTAACAAATACAGAAACACAGGGCAAACAAACAAAAACAATATGTGGAAGCCAAGATGTCAAGATCAGCTCACATTAGAAGCCAAAGAAAAAAGGTACGTCTTCAGTAAAGTCTTGAAAGATTCAGCGGTCCGAGCAGTTCTTATTGGTAAACTGTTCCAAAGATTATCAGCAGCCACAGAAAAAGCTCGGTCACCTCTGTTTTTCAGTCTAGATCTTGAGACATCCAGCCACATCTGACTTGATGACGTCAAAGCTCTGACAGGTGTGTGGATGCATAAAAGCTCACATGAATCAAGAGGTGCCATTTAAAACCTTAAAAACAAGCAATAAAATCTTAGAATCAATCCTGAAGCGGACAGGAAGCCAGTGAAGTGAGAACAAGACTGGAACAATGCTCTCATGTTTTCTTGTTTCAGTTAAAAGCCGAGCAGCAGCATTTTGCACTAACTGCAATCGACGGAGTGATGACTGGTCCAGACCCGCATAGAGAGAGTTACAGTAGTCAAGCCGAGCTGTTATAAAAGCATGTATGACTCTCTCAAAATCCTTAAAAGACAGATACGGCTTGACTTTGGCCAGAAGTCTCAACTGGAAAAAGCTGGTTTTGACAACAGAGCTAATTTGCTTGTCGAATTTAAATGTACTGTCAAAAACAAATGGTTGAATGTGTGACCCTACAGGGCCAAGAGTGGCAGCACTGCCATCCAGCTGATCAGAACAACCAAGCACAATAACTTAAGTCTTATTTTCATTTAAGCAAAGAAAGTTCAAATGCAGACAAGTTTTTAGATCTCTCAAACAGTTTAATAGGGACTGCAGTGAGTCTGTATTATCAGTCTTAAACGGCAGATAAAACTGCACATCATCCGCAAAACAATGGAAGGAGATATCATATTTTTTGAAAATGGAACCCAGGGGCAGCATATGTAGAGAAAACAGTAAGGGGCCCAAAATGGACCCCTGGGGTACCCCACAGGAGAGAGGGGCCACAGAAGAAGAAAATTCACCAAGTTGGACAGAGAAACTCCTTTTTAACAGATATGATTTGAACCATTCGAGGGCCGTACCGTTAATACCCACACACTCTTCGAGACCAGATAAAAGAATCGAGTGACTGACTGTATCAAAGGCAGCGGTCGAGTCTAAAAGCACTAAAACAGCAGGGTTACCTGAATCAGCAGTTAAAAGAAGACCATTAAAAACTCTTAAAGGGGCAGTTTCAGTTCTGTGGCAGGTTTTAAAACCAGACTGAAACTTTTCATAAATACTAAAATCCTCTAAAAAAGTTTGCAATTGGTTAAAAACAGTTCTCTCCAAGACTTTAGATAAAAAGGGGAGTTTGGAAATGGGTCTAAAATTAGAAAGAACAGAAGGGTCCAAGTTTCTCTTTTTTAAAACAAGGTTTCTCAACTGCCTGTTTAAAAGCAGCAGGAACACAGCCTGAGCTAAGGGACGAGTTAACCAAGGTTAAAATGCTAGACCCAACAGTATTAAAAACATCTTTAAATAAACAACCAGGAATACTGTCAAGAGAGCAGTTTGCTGGACGTAGCTGATTAACTATATCACATAGATAGGGAAATGAAACTGGCTCAAACTCCTGGAAGACAGCTGAGCACAAAGGAGGGGCAGAGGGGTCAGAGACAGAGGGAAAACTAAAATCAGAGATTTTATCAATAAAATATCTCAAAAAGACTAGATGAAGGCTCAACTGGATCTGTGTCTCGAGGATTAATAAGAGAGTTAAAAACATTAAAAAGAACTTGAGGCTTCTGGTTGTTGCTGGCAGCAAGATGGAATAAAAACTCAGTTTCCATCTCCATAAGCATAAACGAGCCCTCAGAGTCCATTCAATGGTTCCTTTGAAGGAAAAAAGAAAGAAACTAGAGTAAATTTTGACTCATGATCCATTTACAATCTGTATTGTAAATGTTGATTCGGCTGCTCAAAATGCATGGGCTTAAACGCAAGGAATATGCAGATGTCGGGTAAGTCATAGATTTCATCATTCACCAGCTGGGAGGACCTGGGAGAATACATGGCTACAGGTGGATGTACAGCAAGTGCTTAAAGAATGGCATTCGCGCAAAAGAGGAAGATGATCGTTTGATTCTTGCAGCTCTGGACCCTGACGCCTCAGCCATCCGTCGTTCCAGGAGACTAAACCATAGGCAGTATTTTGCTCAAGGACCTAACTGTATCTGGCATGTAGATTCTTACGATAAGTTAAAGCCATATGGAATCTGCATCAGTGGTTGCATAGATGGCTTTTCGCGCAAAATAATTTGGTTGAAAGCTGCATACACAAGCAACGAGTTTTGGTGGCAGTCCCCGGATCGTTCGGACAGATGCAGGAATGGAGAATGTGGTTGTCCGAGACATCCAGACTTGCCAACTGAATGAATGAATGAATGCGTGACATCATTGTATTTTTTCTTCCTGCTATATAGCGCATCGCACATCGCCACTCACCAGGCTGCTGACTGGCTGCCATAAGCTACACACAAATAAAACATTAAGAAGTTCTAACAAATGCAAATTTTATTACATTTTTTCCGTAAGAAGGCCGACAGTAGAATTCACCACATGTCACCACATGACAGAAGCAGACAAGAACTACCGTAGTTTGAGCGCTGTCCTTGGTGGCTGCTCAACTTAGAACTTCATTCTCCATCATTTTCAGTTATAAAGTCCAGTTCAGACCAAAGACTCATGACGAGATGAAACTGTTTCAGAACGTCACAGAGGAAAGTGTCAGCGGTGTGAACTGGGCGGTCTGAGCTGGACTCAAGCCGGCTGATGATGTCACCTGACACTCAGCTGGTTTTAAAGCATGTCACCTGTTTCAACAGCCAATCAGCTTGTAGTGAAGTCTGCTGGTCAAGTCAAAATGACCGCAAACAGCGTGTTGGCTTGCTGCGGCAGGTGCTCCGTCCCCGCCCAGGTGCTCCGTCCTCACGGTGTGCCGGTGACGGACGGTGGGTCGCTGCTGCTGCTGGCTGTATGTGCTTATGCCCTGGCAGGTTTTTAAAACCTGCATAATGTAATGTAATTTCACAACATGTGTCATGTGACATATGCCTCTGCCATAGCGTGCTACACATACCAGCACAGTGCATTGTTGTTAAAATAGCTTCACTGACTTGGTTTCACACGGGAAACAAACAGCAGGCTCCCAGGTGACAGTGCAGGGTTTGTGGATCCACCGCCCTGCCCTATAGGAACTTTCCAGCTCATTATATTCCACTGTTACCCCTGTTTCAACCTGACACCATCCAGTGGCGTATCATACCGCTGTGACAGGTGCCATCCAGCCACGTTCTTAACTGACACCACCTGTCTGAGACTCACACTGCTGTGACACGTGGCTTTTACTGACAAAGTGTTGGTATTTGCTGACCTGTCTCCAGCGGGGGGTAAATGTTTGGCTCTGACAGTACGCTGTCTAAAATAATGGATGGAGCCACTGTGATGTCACGGTGGCTACATGTGGACTTGTTGTGGACTCCCATTTCAAAGCCTCAAGTTCTGCATTTTGGCCATCCCCACCTTGGATTACTGGAGCCAGTGTGGGCATGTTTGGACAGGAGGGTGGAGATAACCCTGACGCTAGCTGCTAGCTTGGTTAGTACAGTGCATTTACAGCTACGGTACGTCAGGATCGGCCACCACATCTCCACCATCATTCTTAACACTGGCATCCCACAAGGTTGCGTCCTCAGTCCAGCTCTCTACTCACTTTTTACTCACCACTGCACTACCTCCCACAGCACCAACTGCCTCATCACATTCACAGGCAACACAACCATAGTGGGACTCATATCAAACAGTAATGAAACAGCTCACAGGGAGGAAGTCCAGACGCTTTGCTCCTGGAGCAAGGACAGTGACCTCATCCTCAATACAAAGACAACAAAGAAATAATAATTGACTTCAGGAAAAACACAAAATCATCACAGTGGACTGCACATTAACCGGGACGAGGTGGGGAGGGTTGCAAACTTTGAGTCCCTGGGAGTGCACATAGCTGAGGACCTGACCTGAAGTCTCTTTTATAAAGGGTAGGGCCCAGACTAAAACTATACGTACGGACAAAAGCCAAAAATGGTGTGCACCAAAAAATATTTGACAATTTCTACAATCAGGCTCCACCTCACCATCTGCGTCGCCAATTTCCTGTTTACAAAATGTTGGTAAGCATGGATCAAAGTTTCTTCCATAAAGTCTACTTTTATAGATCACAAGGTTTGCGTTGGAAGTGGCGTACGCCTCTTTCAGGCCTCGTTTTGTGCGTACGCAGTGTTTATAAATGAGATCCCTAATGTCTGAACACCTCCCACATCATCAGAAGAGCCCAGCAGAGGATGTTCATCCTGAGGACTCTGAGATGTAACGGGCCTCCTCTTCCTGTGGCGCTAAGATCTGCAGCGGGTCGTCAAGACGGCTGAGAGGATCATCAATCTTTGTGACTGTTTTATGGTTTGACTGTTTTTACTTACTATTTATTATATATCTTAAAAATAAAGATATGAATGTGTATGTGATTGTGAGAATGATGTGATGAGCGGGTGTGTGTGTGTGTGTGTGAATATGTGAGTGTGTGTTGGTGCATGTGTAACATTTATATGCTGCTAACTGGATTGCTCCAACAAAGTTTTGTTGTATAACATACAGTGACAATAAAGAATCTGTCTGGCTGTGATAAAGCTAATTGTCAAGAATATAAACACAGAGGAGCTTCTATATGTAACTACAGTGGCAGACATGAAAGTGTGAATGTCTATCTAGAGTCAGTGTTTGGTTTGTCCGTTCTGGGCTCCTGTAGAAACATGGTGGTGCAACATGGTGATCTCCGCAGACGTGGACCTGGGACCAATACACCCAACATCTTAAGTTAAGATTGTCCTTAAAGTCCAGCTTGAGATTTTAAAATAAAATAAACTGGCTGCACAAAACACATCTTCTCCTTCAGGTTTCCTTGAAATGTTCACCTCAGCATTGAAGGTTTCCTCCTGATCTTGGTCGTGTACTCAGTTAGTTAAACCATTGCATAAAAGCCTTTAGGTATCACAAGGTCCTGCACAAGCAAACAATGGTCATCATGGAAACTGTGAAATTTTATTTACAGCTGTAAAATCTCTCTCAGTGCAGTGAATACCTCAGCATACAGTATATTCCTTCTCCTTCAGAATCCCTCTGATGGATCGTGTCCAACAGCCTCAGAAAAATTAAGCCTTAAGTGTCATAATTAAGGAAAAGAATTAAGGTGTTCTGTGTAACCTGCTTCCCATGTAGATATAAACGTCTCACTCTAAGGGAACAAAAACACAACGATTCTTATTTTCATGTGATTAAACACTACAGAAAACGGACTTTATTTTCTTAGATTTGTTTCACGTGATGGACGCAGGACCTGGACTTTTACTTTTTTGTACTTTCAAATTTTTGTCCTTTTATATTTTTGGGAGACATCTGTTTTGTTTGTTCCAACACCAACAGCTCCCACGCGTGGACTGTCCAATAGATTTAATATCCTGTTTAACCAATGAGAACTGCTCCCCTGCTGTAGGTTGGCTTTATAAATATATATATTGTTACAGCCCGGCTCAAAAGGCTGCGACAAAAACGGGAGGGAAGACGAGGTTTAAACAAAACCAATACTTTTATTTGTATAAATCAACAGATAAATACCGATCAGTGTCAGTGGTCAGTGGTGTAGGCGTGTGTGGATGCATGTGTGTGTGTGTATTTGCGAACACAAAAGAAAAAGAAGGGGCGCAGCCGCGCCGCGGTGTCCTCACGGACGGCGTGGATGGAGTGAGAGAGCGCGAGAGGCAGCTGACGTGGGCACATGAACGCTACACCGGGCCCAGGTGCAGCGCATCAGTTGATGACGGTCCCTCCTCTGCATAACCTGGAAGACAGAGCAGACCAACCAGCAACCTGCGAGCCCACACACCTCCAAAATAAAGGGAGGGGCCGTCACACTCCCCCCCATCAAAAGAGGGGTTCCAGTAGGAACACCGCAACTGATAGCCTACTGAAAACACTAAAGCTCAAAACAATAAACACTTATACAATAATTACTTCTACCATATTCTTATACTTACATTTTCAAACTACAACAGAAATCATACTGACCGTCATACATCTCCCATGAGCCAACCAGCCCCATCCTGTTTCCAGCAACTCCGGCGCCTGGAGAAGCATTTAAGGGGGACAGTAGGAACATAGAAGACCAGAGAGTTACAACAATGAGTCAGACAAAAAGCAATCAGGAGCTATAAGCTCGTGAAAGGGCATCAGCCACCACATTATCCGAGCCTTTAATATGGCGGATGTCCAAACAATATGACTGTAGATACAACATCCATCGCATCAGTCGGCGATTTGGGCAATGGACGGAATGCAAAAAGGTTAAGGGGTTGTGGTCAGTGTACACGACCAGAGGAACGCTTGAGCCTACATATACATCAAAGTGCTGCAATGCCCAAATAAGTGCAAGGGTCTCTTTCTCAATCACAGAGTAGTTCAACTGAAAGGAATTGAACTTCTTGGAATAAAAACTCACGGGCCGATCTACCCCATTAGCATCTGCCTGCAACAACACCGCTCCTGCCCCCACGTCACTCGCATCCACATGCATCTTAAAGGGATGATCCAACCGAGGAGCTGCAAGGACAGGAGATGAACACAGCACAGATTTTACATTCTCAAAAGCCTTCTGACACACAGATGACCAAACAAAACGAGTGTTCCCTTTCAACAGGTCCGTCAGAGGGGCTACAACAGTAGAAAAGTTCTTACAGAAACTGCGGTAGTACCCTACCAAGCCCAGGAACCGCTGTAGTTCTTTCTTTGTGGAGGGAACTGGGTACGTTGCCACCGCACTCACCTTGGCCTGGACAGCGCACACCTTCCCCTGCCCCACAACCTTACCGAGGTAGACAACTGTAGCTTTAGCAAACTCACACTTTGCTAAGTTCACTGTTAACTGAGCATCACGCAAACGCACAAAAAGGCTTTCGATACGGGCCAGATGTTCCTCCCATGTATCACTGAAGATGACCACATCATCTAAATACACAGCACAACCCTCCAACCCAGACACAACCATATTCATGAGACGCTGGAAAGTTGCAGGCGCATTGCGCAAACCAAAACTCATCACGGTGTATGAGAACAAACCAGAAGGTGTGATAAAGGCAGAGATCTCTCTCGCTCGGTCTGTGAGTGGAATCTGCCAGTATCCCTTCAGTAGATCGAATTTACTCACGAAACGTGCTGCACCAACCTGGTCTACACAGTCTTCAATCCGAGGAAGTGGATATGCATCAGGTTTTGTGACTGCGTTCACCTTCCGGTAATCCGTACAAAACCTGGGGCTTTTATCAGTCTTCTCAACCAGCAAGCACGGCGACGCCCAGCTAGAGGATGACGGCTCAGCGATCCCATTATCAAGCATGTACTGAATCTCAGTGTCCATGACTTTGCGTTTTTCTTCCGAAACTCTGTAAAAACGCTGCCGAATAGCATGTGCATCTCCCACATCTATGTCGTGTTTTACCAAATGGGTGCGACTTGGCGTGTCCCCGAACAGACCTGGATAGCGCTGGATTAAAGCGGACAACTGCGCCCTCTGCTCCTCAGACAAATGTGCCAACAACAACATTAAATTATTCAATGACTCACTGTTCTTTAGTCTTCCGCGCAGCAGCCCGTCATCGGGTGCTGCAACCCCATCATCCTCCCCTGCCGTCAACGGACCCCCCGCTGCTGCAACGGCTGACAGAGGCTTAGGCTCCCGAACATAATAGGGTTTCAAAAGATTAATATGACAGAGCTGGGTCGGTTTCCTACGGCTCGGCGTAGATAGAGCATAGTTTTGCTCAGTCACCTGGCGCAGGACAGTGAACGGACCCGAAAATTTGGCCTGAAATGGTGAATGGACCAAAGGCAACAATGCTAGGACCTGATCCCCAGGACTAAATACGCGCTGCTCAGCTCTACGGTCATACAACTGCTTCATCTTCGTCTGAGCGGAGAGCAACTTTTCTTTAGCTATCTCACCTGCTGAGTACAACCGGTGCCGGAACCCATTCACGTAATCAATTAAATTTGGTGGGGGATCTGATGATGGTGGTGCCACAGCATCATGCAGCAATGCTAGCGGCCCCCGCACTGAATGGCCAAAAACAAGTTCATTGGGGCTAAACCCGGTGCTATCCTGAACTACCTCTCGTGCCGCCAACAGGAGCCACGGTAGCCCTTCCTCCCAGTCCTGATTCAACTCAACACAATAACTCCGCAACAGAGATTTAAGGGTTTGATGGAACCTCTCTAATGCTCCCTGACTCTGTGCATGGTAAGCAGACGACATACTATGTTGAATCTTTAACTGTTTTAACACTTGGGCAAAAAAATGAGATGAAAAATTGGAGCCCTGGTCACTCTGGATAACCTTTGGTATCCCAAAAATTGACATGAACTGTGTTAGCGATTTAACCACCGCCTTTGCTGTGATGGAACGCAGAGGATATGCGGCGGGGTAACGTGTACTCTGGCACATCACCGTTAGCAAGTAGATGCTACCTGATTTAGATCGAGGAAGAGGACCAACACAATCAATGATTAAATGCTCAAATGGCTGCGCAATTGCCGGTATAGGACAAAGTGGAGCAGGATTAATGACCTGATTTGGTTTTCCTGTCATCTGACACGTGTGACAAGATTTTACAAAGCGTGAAACATCTCTCTTCAACCGAGGCCAAAAAAAATACCGTAAAATGTAATTATACGTTTTACGAACACCGAGATGTCCCAGTTGGTCATGTGATGCTTTCAGGACCTCGTTGCGAAATTTCTCAGGAACCACAATCTGAACAACTGGCTTTCCAACAAAACTCTCACCATGTGGCGACCACTTCCTCACCAGAAGGCCCTCCTGCAGCAAGTAGCCACTAGCAGCGCTTCTGCCATCCTCAGTGGTAAGAACAGCCTCAAACAGCTGTCCCAGGGACGGATCAGCTCTCTGCTCTGCCCCGAGAACACTGTGAGAAACAGACAACAGTGAGTCAGGAACATTAACAACAACCTCTTCACATTTCTCTGGCTCCTCCTGCTCTGCACGGCTCATAGCTCGCGTCACAGCACAAGCTGTAAACACTTCAGGTAAGTCCTGAGCATTTTCATCCGTGTTACCAGTCACCACGGGTGAAGATGACACAATTGGGGGTGGTGGACCTGCCCACACACGGCTACCAGCCAGGCCATTTCCCAGGATGACATCCACGCCTTCTATTGGTAGCTCAGGGCGGACCCCCATGGAAACCTCTCCCTGCACCAAACCACAGTCAATAAAGAGGGAATGCAATGGAACAGGCTCAACATTCAATCCCATTCCCCGCATCAACACAAAATCTCCAGTATCAGAAGCCACAGAAAATGGTAACACAGAGCTCAGAATGTATGAGTCATAAGCAGCAGTGTCCCTCAAAATTTTTACCGGTACACTGGTGTTACCTCCATCCAGCGACACACGGCCATCCGACACGAATGCTGAAAAGTCGGGCTCTCTCTCCCTCCTGGGCTGTTGAGGATGAGAGACAAGAGAGACAGGCTCCACAGAGACAGCACAAACCCCAGAATTACCCTGGCCCCCACCATTTCCCCGTCGAGCATTAGCTTTGGGACATTCAGCCTTCCAGTGCCCCTTACCCTTGCAAAAGTGACACAATTTTGAAAAATCAGGGTGGGACTGACCCTGTGTTATGTATACAGACCTACCATGGCGTGGATGACGTTTCTCCTCCCACTTTGCTGGGGCATGATGCGTCCCACCACACTCAGAGGCCCGGAAGTCCCTCCTATGGGTCAGCACATATTCGTCAGCCAGTGAGGCGGCTTCAGCTGCAGTCTTCACTTTGTGCTCACTGATGTAGATGGCAATGTGGCTGGGAATAGAATTTTTAAATTGCTCCAGAACAACCATATCACACAAGGCATCAAAAGTGTCGACCCCTGCAGCAGTACGCCACCGACCAAAAAAAGTAACCAGATCCCTGGCAAACTCAACATGGCTCTGCTTGCCAGACTTCTCCCAGGATCTGAATTTCTGGCGGTAGGCCTCAGGAACTAATTCATAGATTTTTAATACAGCCGCTTTAACGGACGCATAAACCCTGCTCTCTGCCACTGACAGAGCTGAATATGCTTCTTGAGCCTTACCTGTTAACACACATTGCAACAACAGAGTACGATCAGAGTCAGCCCAACCCCTGCTCTCAGCTACACGCTCGAACAGAGAGAAAAATGTATCGGGGTCCCGCTCACTAAACTGAGGAACTAATCGCAGATTAGCGGCAACATCAAATGACAAACTGGAACCAACAGTGGCATTAGAGGCACGAGCGGCACCTCCAGCCTGCAAATTCAACCTGCGCTCCTCCAACTCCAGCCTCTTTAGCTCCAGCTGCATCTGCAACAATTCTCTCCTCTGCTCAAAGGTCAATGCAGTATCAACACAGCCAGACGCATCCACACTATTCACCGCAGGACCATCAGCCTGTGCTTTAGGTCCTAAAACACCTCTGTCAAACAGATTAGCTCTGATGATATTTTTCATGTTTTCTTTCATTCTTTTGTCACCCACATCCAGGTCAAAATGCTCTGCAACACAAACCAATTGCTCACGTGAAAGGAGATCCAGCACCTGCTCTGATGGCGCGGTCAAAAACTCTTCCACACTCGCCATTGCTCACCACCACTCACCCTCACGCAATCCGCTGCTTACCTGGTCGCAAGAAAAAAAAACACGAGGCATGCAAGTCGACACAGCAACACGGCCTGAGCGTCACCGCAGCACCGTCCCTCTAACTGCCTAACCAGACTAGCTAAGCTCCCCCCTAGTCTTCAGGCGCTAGTTGCGGTGGGTATTTATGCACCATCTACCGCAAGCTCGGTGAGGCAACCAGCAATTGGCGACCCCACCTGCAGCCTCGGCCGTGCTCCCGAGCAAACAGCTCCAACCACTTTCACACCACACTACAACCCCCCACTACGAACACCAAAGGGAGTCCGCATTTAAACCTAGCAGGGACAGAAACAACGCAACTTACGATGGCCGCGGCTGGCTGCCCGACCCACTGCCTCAAACAAACAAACAAAAAGCAAAACAACAGGCGTACAAATAACCTGGCGCCCCAAGCAGCGGCTACGCAAAAATGAAAACAAGACTTACCCTCGTCTACTCCCGAGCGATCCGCTGAGCGTTCATTCACAAAGCCGTAACCAGCAACAGCTGTGTGCTGACGTCACGCTACAACCACCACGGACTCCATTCACAAACTCCCAGACAGTCCAACCACAGGCCTCACCTGCGCTCCAAACATTAACAGAAGATCCCGGACGAGCCCCCACTTGTTACAGCCCGGCTCAAAAGGCTGCGACAAAAACGGGAGGGAAGACGAGGTTTAAACAAAACCAATACTTTTATTTGTATAAATCAACAGATAAATACCGATCAGTGTCAGTGGTCAGTGGTGTAGGCGTGTGTGGATGCATGTGTGTGTGTGTATTTGCGAACACAAAAGAAAAAGAAGGGGCGCAGCCGCGCCGCGGTGTCCTCACGGACGGCGTGGATGGAGTGAGAGAGCGCGAGAGGCAGCTGACGTGGGCACATGAACGCTACACCGGGCCCAGGTGCAGCGCATCAGTTGATGACGGTCCCTCCTCTGCATAACCTGGAAGACAGAGCAGACCAACCAGCAACCTGCGAGCCCACACACCTCCAAAATAAAGGGAGGGGCCGTCACAATATGAATGTGTTGGCTCATCCCAACATCCCTCCTTGACTCCTCCATCCTCCATCCTTGATCACTTGACCTGGAAGTCAATTGAGACTCACATGTAGGACATCTCGATTCATTAAAGGCGCTCGGAGGAGTCGGAGAGTCGAGGAGAGAGTCGAGGAGAGAGGAGGGAGGAGAGAGGAGGGAGGAGGCTTTCAGAGGAGAGGGAAGCGAGGATACACGAGTGCAGCCTTCAGAAGTCTTCTACCGACTGACACCCCCCCCACCCTCGATTGGATATCAGTTATTGATTGGTTCAAAGACATCGTGATCATATTCTCGGTTATTAAATAACACATTAACAATCAGAATATCAATCATGAGAAGGACGCTTTGTCAGTGATTTTGGCGTGGGACACCTGACACCAAAGACACCTTTCACAGTGTTAAGATACACCGCCAGTCGGCCAGACGATACACCATGACACACTGCTGGGTGATGTCAGGTTGAAACACTGCTGGTAACAGTGTCATATAAGGAGCTGGAGAGTCCCTGCAGGACGCAGGAGGATACCTAGTGTGTTATATGTAGATGTGAAAGGCCACTGACAAAGCAGCAATCTGTGACGACATGGGATGAGAACACTAACTTAAGGAGCGCCATCACGGCAAAAAAATAAATGTCTCCTTCTCAGTGATAAGTTTGACCAAATGAGTCCAAACACACACAGAGGAATATTTACAATATAAATGCTGATTGATTTTATTTCAGTTGATAATAATAAAAGATAATAGAAGCCTGAGGCATCAGTGCTGTCTCCATGGTTACCTGCAGGTTAACAAACCCTGAGTGTTGAACTGATGGACTGAATGATGTTGTCCTCCTATACAGTTTAATCAGACACCTACCAACCAATCAGGATCCAGGATTCTCCCTGTGTGTGGTGTCAAAAGACTCGGAGCTGTAAACTGTCCTGTCTGGAGTTTGTCTCTGCGCTCAGGAATGTGCAGGTCCGTGCACAGAGCTGTTTGGGGTTTTATTTTACAAGCCTCATTGTTAGAGTGTTTACGAGGGGAAAAGTTACATTCCTGCCTCGCTCATACACATCGACTGTGCACTTTAACAGGATGCAGCAGACCATGGAGAGGACAGCAGGGTCCATAAGGGTTAAACTGTTTATTCAAATGCCTAAATACTCCCACAGAAAGTCCTCAATTAAACTTCAGCCCCCGTCGACGCAGGAAAGTTGTTTTTGCCATATTCACACGTCCAGCTGTGACACTTCAACAACTGCTGGACAGATCACAGTGAAACTGAAGCAACACTCCCCAGAGTCCCTTGACTTACACGCTTAAGAGACGTCTGTAAATCAAACAACCGCTGCGATGGGACTCACGGCTGCAGTTCATGGTGCGTCTGCTCTGGGCCACACAGTTAATGGATATGTAACATTTGAACCATTTTGGCTTACTGTGTACTTTTGCAGTAATCTTGTGTCAAAGTCTCTCATATCGACTAGAGACATGCTTCATTCCTCCGACTTTGATCTTTAATAAAAATCACATTTTCAATAAGTAGTCAAGGGTACTGCAAAAGTACACAGTAAAAGTACTTCATATTATTTGCACATGTTGTCCAAGAAGTACTCTGTCCAATAGTACAGGTGTCTTTGACTACTTATTGAAAATATGACTTTTATTAAAGATCAAAGTGGGGTGATATAATAGAGCAGCTGTATTTGCACATGCAAACATACGCAGAGGGCTTGCACCAACATAAATGCAGCTGCTACTCTGAAGGCATCCATGATCACCATAGCAACATGTAAACATAGGTCGCACTTTTGAGGCGAGTGCAAGTTCTGTCGCACACTGTGACGTCTGCTGCTGGCGTTTTCTCCGTCTTGCTCAGTTTACATGCAAACGTGCGACCGGAGTTTTCCAAGATCTCCACTCTGGCCGGAGTTTTTAAAAAGCATCATTTTCAGAGGCGAATTCTCCGTTTGCGTGCAAACGAAGGGTGCAAACGAAAGTTTATGTCTCCGTCTCTAAAAATACCCGTGCACGTGTAAACGGGGCTTGAGCCCTCGGACACTTTGACTCCATCACACCTGACAGACTGCTTAAATGATTTCACTGCCTAGGTGACCAGCAGTTATTTTCATCACCTCACCTGCACAAAGTTTACCTCTTAAATCTGTCCGTCCCTGGTTTTGTTTCATCCTCAGTGTTATTTTAGACTCCGCCTTCTGTTTTGACACACAAACAGTGCGACATGCAAAACTTTGGACACCCCCTGGTCTACATGTCTTTTACTGTGAGTAGAAGATGAGCTGATCTCCAAGAGACATGAAGTTAAACATGAAACACGCTTTTCAACATTTCAACACAAGGTCAGTGTTTTAGTTTTGTTTAGTAGCAATTTTAAAATGAAAAAAATTTTAAATAAAATAAAATAAATGGAGCACCTTCCAAAAGTTTGGACATCCCAAGACATTTGAGCTGTGAGACAGCTGTCCCCAGGGTCTCTTGCTGACAGTCGAGCAGGTGACTCCTGAAAGCTTGTCCCAACAACCAGCAGCCATGTTGTTCTCTAAACAGCTGCCCAGCACTGTGAAAACTCAAAGAGCCGATGAAGACTAGAGGAAGACAGCAAAGTGTTTCAGGGAGCTGTTTCCTCACTTGGTGATGTCATTAAGAAATGGCAGTTAACAGGAAGTGTGGAGGTCAAGCTGAAAACTTTGAGAGAGAGCTGCTCGTAGGGCTGTTAGAGAGGAGGAGTGGTGGCGCACTGTTCTACTGTGAGAGGCCCAAGAACAAATCCTCCAAACAAGAGCGGAAAGACTCTGAGCTGGATACAGACAGGGGGCGCTACTGAGCACTGACCATGCAGGGGCCCAAACTTTGGCTTCAGGAGCTTTTTTATTTTTTGTTATTTTGACACTGTAAAAGATGAAATTAAGAAGTCATCTTCATTGAAATTTTGACAAAATGTTTCATCTTTAACTTCCTGTCTTTTAGAGATCGGCTCATCAGTAAACAGAATTCTGACCCGGGGCCAAACCTCTGCAGCCGCTGTATCAGACACCAAAACAGTCTTTGTCCATCTTGACAGCACGTCCAGGCTCCGCCCATCTCTCTCCCATTCTTCTGCAGAGACTTTGAAACAGGCTTTTATTACATCTAGACTAGATTACTGTGACTCTGTCCTCCTCGCTGTACCAGCCCCGGGGGGGTGACTATCCTGCAACAAGTCCAAAACTCAGCTGCATGGGCTCTCTGCCACACGCCGCTCTGCGATCACATGACACCTTCCCTTCAGGACCTTCACTGCATTTGTTTTAAAATCCTCCTTCTTGTCTTTCAGTCTCTCCTTTCCAGTCTTCTCCATTCCTCTGACGCCAACTTACTCTCAGCTCCTCCTCTCAGGCTCTGTACTGTGGCTGACGGGCCTTTAGTGTGGCTGGCTCTAATCTGGGGAACGCTCTTCCTCAGGGTCTGTGTCAGTGCACGTCGGTTTCTTCTTCTTAGAGCAGTCTCTCCTGGTGTTTCATAATATGTGTCATCAATATGTTAATTTATCTTTGCTGCTGCTTTTTGTCATTGCTTATTAACTTTTATTTTGTGCTGACTGTCTACCTGCTTTGTAACATGTCTCTGAGTGTCTTGAAAGGTGCTTAGATATTAAATGTATGTAAGAGCCAGTTAGGCACATATCTGTGTTTCTGGTGTGATTTAAGTTTGCACAACAGTTTCTGTGTGTTCTGAATAGTGTAAATTAGAGGAGTTTGCTAAGGTTTTCTTCACATTGACTTTATTCCTGTGTTAGAATACAGGCACTAGTTCTTTAAGACAGGCAGGTGCTGTAAGGTGGTTCAGTGCACGTGACAAAAGCAGTTTGTTAACAAGGTTGTGTGTAAAGACGACAGAAAGTCTGTGTTGGTTTGGATTGTAATGAGTCTTTTGAAGGTGTCATGCAGAGTTAAATCGTATAATAAACAGGTAATATGGTTAGAATATATAGAAACAGGACAGAGGTAGACAACCTGAGGCTCTGGAGCCACATGCGACTCTTTAGCTCCTCTCCAGTGACTCTGACAAAGAACATTAACATGTCATTTTGTCATTAACGTTAACATTTCGTCGGCTAAAATGTGTCGTCTGTCTACAACCTGACGCTTTGTTGAACCTCAGTAGCAGTGGCCAGCTGAATCTTCCTGACGAGGCTCGCTGTAGACTCCAAATCCAAAAGATAAAAAGTTTCAGAAATGTGTTTGCTGTGTGTTTAAGAACCAGCTCATCATCAACAGCCGTCTGCAGAGCAGCCACCTTGTAGTCAAACACATTAGTGAATGCACATTTAGACCTATTAGTAATGTTCATAAGCTGAATTCAACTGTTTTACCTTTGCTGTAAGGCTCAAATATGTGTTGCGGCTCCAGACTCATAGTTTAGTTTCTTTGTTTGTTTTGGGCCAAAAATGGCTCCTTGGATAGTGAAGGCTGGCGACCCCTGAAATGGGAGGAGCTGGTGGTGGACTGTACGAGATGTAGTTTTGGAAGGACTTGGCCTGACATTTTGTTTTCCTTTTGTCTTCTCAAAAACACCTCGCTCAGCTTTTTCCCAGCCTCGTGTGACCATGTGGATCTTCACATCAGGAACAGGGTCAGAACTGAGACACTGTACAGACTGAGTGGCTGAGGAGCTGTGGTTTGCTGAAATGGCCTCTATATGTTTTATTCAATTCAATTCATCCCAAAGGAAATCCTTGTGTCAGAGAGTGCCTCAGAGTACAGGAAGAACATGTTCATGCTCACAACCAGAACAACCAGTGGGCTCCCCAGGTCAGGGTCACTCACTGGGCGCAGTATCAAACATCTGGCAACTTATTCAAAATAAACAAGATAAGCAGTGTTCTCAAGGACCAACAGCAAAGCCAGTGCCCAGTGGAGTGACAATGGGAGCAAGATAAGAACAAGGGTTACTGAAAATGACCTACAATGAAAAAAAAACCCGACTGCGAATTCATGTTATATTGAACATGAAACAGCAATGAGAGATATTGAACAGTAGTGACGTACATCACATGAAGTAACAGTGCACCTGATGTAGGTGATGTAGGTGTTTCAGCTCTCCTCCCTACAGAAGGGGGAGGAGTTACACAGATAGAAAAGATCTCCTGTGGCGTTGTGTGGCGCTCCTCTGTGGGCTCAGTCTGCGGCTGAATGTGCTCTGATAGATTCCAGAGTGGCGTGCGGGGGGTGAGAGGCGTGGTCCAGAATACTGAGTGGTCTCCTCAGCGTGCTCCACTAAAGACTCCAGCTCCACTCTCAGGACACAACCAGTTTTCCTGATGAGCTGACTGAGGCTGTTAGCATCAGCTGCCTCGGCACACTGCGGCGTAGACGATGACGCTGGCTATCACTGAGTGATAAATATCTGCAACATGGTTCTGCAGACGTTGAAAGATCTCCTGAGAGTCTCCTGAGAAAATACATGTGGCTGTGACCTTTGTGATACATGGCGCCAGTGTATTATTGTCAGTGATGCACAATAACTTCGGCACGTCATCACAATCAACAAGCTTTTTCTTATTTGGCACAATGAATGAATATTACATGCCCTCCATCTGCTGCTGGGCCGACACCATCAGAGTCTGTGTCTATGATATGATGTTAAATCACCACAGGAGAGACCTGATGATGATCACTGACATTAGGAGGGGACAAAGTGGATATATTGATGTCAGGTATCAGCCAAATCAGTTGTGTTGTACTGGTATATTGGATGTTGGCAAAAAATCCAGTATGGTGCGTCTGTAATTATTATTATTAATCAGTGTTGTGATTTTTGGGTCCACTAATTGGAAACACAATATAACAGTTCTTAATCCTTTTTTTTGTTGTCAAATAACTGCTCCTAGCTGGCTGCTGATATCAGTATGAAATATAATGTTAGGGACATCAGACACGTTGGTCAGTGCTAAGAATATGTACATGTGTGTGCACACATGCTGCAATCAACAAGAGTCCTGTAATAGATTACATTTTTCAATGTACCTGATCATGATAACTTTCTGTTTTTACAATAACTTTTATACAATAAATGCAGAGATAATTTCAGATCTTATAACTAAGGTTCAGGATCAAGACCAAGCTAATTCAGATCACCTGTGCCTCATCAGTCCAGTCACCTGCCATGACCTTTACAGGTGTTATTAACCCTTTCTCCTCTGTTTGTCTCACTTCCCATGACCCTCACCCCCCCAGCCCTGTTCCTCTCCTCTCTTCCTTCTCAGCAGGACAGCGTCACCTCACAACAAGTTGGTCCCAGATATGAACCCCAGGAAGCTCACGCAGGAAGGACCTCATCTAGACATGTTCCCCACCCTGAGTCTCAACCCCTGGGTTCATAAATGCTCCAGCCAAATACAACCTCGAGCCCCACCCCCATCATCCCAGCATACACCACCCTGACCAACCCTCGGGTTCTGTTCATCCCCCGGCAATCAAGCCCCTCTCATCTCTCCCCTCGTCCCCCATCATCCCACACGTATGCCGTGGCCTTTGTCAGTGAGTCGAGATGTTACGGTTGAGCAGTCGTTATTTTCGCTGTCTTGTTGTGAGGTTCTGCAGGAGCCTGAGTTACAAACTAATAACTGTAATAACCTCAGCTGTTCTGTTTGCTTTTAGATCCAAGTCCTTTTATAGAGCGCTCACACAGCTGCCTGCTCCAACTGCGGTCTGAGACCTTTTCCCAGAGGACCGCGCAGACAGAGGAATGTTGGCTGACGTCACCATGTATGTATTTCATGTGCAGTTCTATATGTGAAGAATCCACTGCTCCCCTGGGATCTCACTGTGAGTATGAGGGTCTGACTGATGTTTGCCTCCAGCCCAGTACAGACGTTTTACATTGATGCTTCAACATCACGGTGATTACACTGCTGCACTCAAAGTTATAACTTCACACAGAAAGATTTATGTTGGGTTGGAACAGCAGAGAGGATCGTCAGGAATATTATTACTGTAAAACTTCAAGTAAAAGCCGAGTCTCTTTCACCAGCCTGGTGTGGCATCTCTCTGACAAATAAAGGTCTCAATTAGAGGACTGGTCATTTTCCAAGCAGTTTTTTTTTTTTTTAATAGAAGTTCTTTGAATAAATAAAAGCAGGGTGTTGCTACCTCAGATTATGTGTCCGTTCCTGGATTACACAGTAAATTACTCATATCCCCTCAGTCTGCGAGGGTCCTCACATCACAAGGATCAAAAACATAAAAACATAAAAACATAAAAATGAATCCAAGTTGTGAGGATTGTTTTAACAGGATACAGTGGTGTTGTGTCCATGTGTCAGGTGCTGTGATCCTCTCTCTTTCTGATGTGATGTCTGTTGGCGCTAGATCAAACCATTGATTCATAATTGATATATTATCTGAAGGCTGATTTTTATACAAGTTATATTCATACCGGTTTAAATAGACAATCTGACTGTATTTTCCATCTTTGCTGAGCAACAGTTTTGTGTGAAATGAATTAAAGGCCTGTCCCAGTTTTACTGTATAATAATAATAATAATTATTATTATTATTATTATTATTTTTTATTTATTTATTTAATGTCTTAACATTTATTTTATTTTTGCTAAATTATCTGTAAAACTGATACAGCTGAAAAAAAAATTAAAAACTGTAGATAAAATTGTGAATATGATTTCATAAGTTGCTGACAGTGGCATGAAAACTAGGTTAACACCAACCCATGTTCTCTAAAGCCTGACGTCTGTTTACGCTCTCTAAACTGACTGAACCAACACCAAGTGACCACAACATATAAATCAGTCAGCTCTGGGACTGGTGCAGGGTGGATTTGTTTAGAGGCGCTGCAGCAGATGGTTCGCTCTGTGGTTTCAAACTGCCAGAATAGAAAAAAAAATCACATCACACTTCTCAGCAACAAGTATTTCCACTTCACCACAACCACTTGATCCCCCCTGAGAACCTAACCCTCTGAGACACTGTCCGCCTGCAGCCTCAAAGGTGTCACAAATACAGTGCGTCAACATGTTTCTGCTACGTGATAACCTGACGTTAATATTCAAAGGTATTCCAAGCTTACAGTCTCTGTCTGAGCTCAAAACAGATATCTGTGCATGTGTGAGAAAAATGTGTTTGTGTGGAGTTGACACTGTGTCAGTAAGAACCAGCTGATCACTGACAATAACATCTTTTAACCTGGATCACAGACAGCAGCTGCAGACGGCACTCTGAGGAAACCTGACCAAACGTGTCATATTCTAAAGCTGAAGCAAATGACAGTGATGGCTGAAAAATGTTTCTGTGTTGGTCATCCATCAACCAAACATGTGAAACGGGACATTAACGAGAGGAAAAACACTTGAAGAAGCAGCTGAAGATTAGTGTTCTCGTCTAATGATCTTTATGTAAGCAAAGACATGAATCTCCACAAAATTCAACCATGTTTGGTGACGTTGAGTTTGTCTGGATCTCCCCTTAAATGAAGGAGAAAGTTCAGTAAGTGTTGAGTAAGTGATCCGGTAGATGTTCCGTGTGGTTTCCACACTAGCTCTGAGGAAACCACACAGAGATTCAATGCAGAAACCTCAACATGTTCCAAACCTTCAAGTGTCATCAAACAAACATCCCCCTCCCCCTCCAGCCCACGCTCTGTACCCAGGTTAAAGGTCAGATGACCTAAACAGACCCAGCTGAGCCAACGTGCCTTTATTTATTTGTGTTTATTTATTTTTTGCTCTGTTTTTGTAGAAGCTTTTGTCATTGTTGTCATTTGTTGTGTCATTGATTTGTATCTTTGTAGATATTTATGTTCTCTGATTTTTTTCTCAATATACAGTATTTAAAATTAAATGATGGATCAAATCAGAACCAACTTTATTTGCCAGGTATATTTAAACATGTGATGACATCCATTTGTAGTGCTCAATCATCATCATCCTCACTGTGACCTCGTCACATGTCCACGTTTGGTCGTGACTCTCCACGTCCACATATGACGTCCAAGGTACCCTGGGTGTGTTGGTTGGCTGTACACTTCTGTTTTCACAGGAAATGTACAGTTTGCATACAGTCTCTTTCAAAATAAAAGCACTACGTCGGTACAACACCACCAACTGATGTTTTTTTCCTTCAACACACTCTATATTCCCCCCACCCCCCCAGGCTTCAGGGCTGTATACTTGGGCCTCTTTTATTTCTACTCTATATGGATGACTTTGCATGGATGTCTCATACTGCATTACCCATCATACCCTATCATGTTCTGAAAATGACTCAGAATGAACAAACTGGATCCAAAGAAGACACTAAACTGTTCATCAGTAATATCAAAATCAATCAAGTAATTTCTTCAAAGTTCTTTGGTGTATTAGTTGATGAGCAACTGACCTGGAAAGACTCCACTGAGTTAGTGTATAAAAATAACCATGAAATCTTTGGGCATAATTTGAAAACTAACACTCTACTAAAGTGTAATGTATCCATACATGTCATACTGTAGCATAATCTGGGCCACTACCAGCCTATGTTTATTTTTATATACTTGCTTTATCACATCATGTGCTGATAAAAATCAAATTCATATTTATATATTATTGTCAGTCTTTTTAATATCATAATGAATATATATTCTCACAGAACACAGCAAGACAATCAGAATATGTTGCATTATATACGCAGCTTGAACGAATAAAAAAAGGCCACAGAAAAGACATCCTTCAACAGAAAGTGAACACACTGACACCTCTTTTCCAACTAACTGTGTGGTTAACTGAGTCATTTTCATTTTCCCTGAGAAAACAGAAAACCCCAAAAAATTCACAGCAAAAAAAAAAAAAAAAATTAACATGTCAGTTGAAGAATGAAGTGAACTAAAACCCCAGCACTTAAGTTATTTCATGTTTTATATTACTTACATGATACAATTATACATACTGCACTTTGCTGTAAATGTATTAAAAATACACAAAAGAAATATGAAAAGTAGGACATATGATGCAGTTTTATACAAGTATATACATATAATGAAATTATGTCTTTATTGTTGTTTCTATGAAATGGGGAAAAAAACACGTGTTAATTTTTACAAGGTAAGTAATAGTCGTACATATCCAAGAATTCACCGTGTGGTCCGAACCACACAAACAGAGCTGGATTCATCTGTACGTTTCCTGTGAAAACAGGAAGTGTATTTTGAAAACAGACAATGCATGTAACAGGCTGAAGTTGACACAGGCGTCCCAGGACGTCAACAACCAACACACCCAGGGTACCTTGGACGTCATATGTGGACGTGGAGAGTCCATGACCAAACGTGGACATGTGACGAGGTCACAGTGAGGATGATGATGAATCAGTCCCTGGAATGACAAACATCATGGCTTATAGGTTAATGTCAGCTGTTGAGTTTAATTTTACAAAATAAAAGTCAAAAACAACCTGAGAGTTTAAGAGACAGTCAAATAGTTGAACTCTGCACATTCTAAATGCAGTCAGAGGTTTAAACTGTGGCCTGTGTCAAGTTAATGCAGTGTGTTTTATTCAGTTAAGAAAAGTCTTTATTTTGTTTTTGTCCACTTTTAATTAACAAGGTTAAATGAAGCAATACTGTCCCAGCTCTGTCTGGGTCACTGTCCCTAACTGTCCCACGGTGAGCAGCACACACACTTTGGACTCCTGTGCTAGGTACCTACAAAAATTCAGACTGCTAACACTAGCATGAGCTTGACTAGCATGACATGAATACTTTAACATGAAACCAACGTAGTTTTTACGTGACTTTATTTACTAAAACCTGTTGGAAAATACATTTTCTGAGAATATATTTTTTGGCTGTGGAGTAACTAAAAACAGTATGGGAGATGAAAAATAACAAAAGAGCCAACACAACACGATTTCATTTTTAAAACTATGAATGAAATGTGAAGAACAGTCAGAAGGTCTCTGCTGTGAGGCTGACAGTGAGTATGAGCATGCTGAATGTCCTTACTGCAGTGGCTGCGGTTCAGTCCTAACTGTCAGCCTCTCTTTCCCCCTTTCACACTCAGTCCAATCAAATAAGGCAAAAAAGCAAAATAGGCCCTCTCTCAACAGTTGCACTTAACCCCACTCTCCCCTATTTTGAATCAAGTTTTCATACCACAGTGTTTTGCTTCTGACAGGTGCCTTCATTTGCTCTGATTCTTCTTAGCCCTTTATTTGTTTGTGTCTGTTGTCTTGCTATGGTATGGTTTTGTACTTCTATTTTAAACGTATAATTTTGCCGCCCATCTCAACCTGGACTCCCGGGCCGAAGGGTTTTTGTATGTCAGCGGGACCTTTATGGTTAAATGAAAGATCATGAAGTGAAAACTAATGTTTGAAGGTTTTTCAGTCAGCTGAGCACGCAAAACATGTCAAATGTATCTACATGCAAGAATACAATTAAAAATATATGAACAGTAATGTCAAAAAAAAATATATTTTCTTCTGGAGCTTTTCTTTGAAAGACAGTGTGTGTTAAACTTCTTTTTTTGTTTTATTGGAACAAGACTCTGAAAACAGAGACACATAGATATATACAGACGCAGCTCCTGGTGTGGACCGTCTGACATGTTGCAGCCTCTGTATCTGAAACCACATGATGTTAGGGCAAAGTAACAGAATAACAAGTGTTCTGGGAAGGTGCATGAGCTGTGGCTTCTGAAACGAGGTCATGAGGTTTAGGTTGTTTCCTAAGCTGAGCTGCTTGAGGTGGCGGCAGACAGTTGTCCTCCGACGTGCCCCTCCACCTTTATCATGTTATTCATATACTGTTTTATAGTGCAGCGCATTGAAGAGGAGGACATGTACCAAGAAGTGGTGGAGACGTGCCGGGACAGAGGCTAGAAGACGCACCATGAACCCATAGAGTCAGGCTGCAGAGGCTTTGCAGGACACTCACTCTGCAAAACCAACGGCGCATCACAGGGCAACAAAGAGCGCCATCCAGTCTGCAAGTGAAGCTGCAGAGAAAGCAGCAAGAGGGCTGAATCGTAGGCAGCTGCTGCTGGGACGCAAGTCAGGGCCTGATCAACCCCAGCTGGGTTGCCAAGGTGACAGTGTCTGGTGTTAAGAGACGCAACACACTAAGGTAGCTGTTAGCAGTTAGCAGTTAGCAGCTAGTTACTGTTACCTCTAAGCAGCTGGTGAACACAACCAACAGCTCATGGAGACTGCACTGCTTTACATTATGAGACGTTGGAGCCTCTGTACTTCAACAGGCTAAAAGAATTCCTGAAATTGAAGCTGTGGCTTTTGGTGTTGGTTTGTCGCCTCCAGATTTTCAGTGGATCCATTTGGCCACCCCTTTGAGAAATTTCCGGGGGCACCACTCCATGTCAACTTTGTTTTTTTTGTCTCAGCCTTCACTCAGGACTTCTCATGGTCCTGTAGAGTTTGTTGGTCATGTCGGCTCTGACTCTAGCTTACATGTTTCTTGACTTTAAATTGTAATTTTGTCATGCTAACAAAGCAATGATTTATTCAGCTTTGTCTGATTTATGTAGAGTTCAGATTGAACTGCCCAGTTCAATTGTAAAAACTCTTTTTTTTTTTTTTTTTTTTTTACAGAAAACCTTGTCTAATAAAGAAGCTTGCCTGGAAGTGATGTAGGACTCCTTAGGCGTGCGTTGGGGCCTGTGCAGCAACACACTGTGTGGCGGCCACAGCATGTATGTAGGGCATCACTTCCTGACAGTGTTTAAGTGCAGATAAGTGCGGTGGAATGTGTGTGGCTGCTCTGACGACAGACAGAACGAGTTTCCACGTTGAGTTCAATCATCAAACTCTGACCTTTGAGTATCTCAGAGCTGACAGCAGCACTGATAAACCAATCAGCTTTCCATATTTTCCACTTTTATCGCAACATAAATAGAAGTGGACACAGCTTCAGCAGCACGGCTGCATCTTCACAAACCTTCAACTTCTATTTTTAAAACTGTCAACTGTCTTTTCTGGATGGGTTCATATATTAAAGAAAAATAACTTTAAATGACGTTAAAGTGTAGTAAAACAAAATATAGAGTGGTGGTAATTTGAAGGGTTAATGTTGTAGCCAAAGGTTTCTGGATTGAATTCTGCCTCCAGAAATAAATATTTTTAAATAATATTTTTAGCCCGTGACAAATTCTACACTTCCCATTTTACCTGAACTTCTTCTGTGAAAAAACACTTGTAAGGAACTGTTCTGCAGATGTGTTCTTCTTGCACGTTGATATTTAGTCGTATCTTTCCAAGGAAAAAGAGGAAACGTCAGAGTCAAAATTAGGGTTCACCCTCCTGCAGCCATGAATAACCATCTGACAGAAATCAAGATTTCCTTGGTCCAAACAGTTAAAGAGCACGCTAAGGGCTCACCTCCAGTGCATTAATAACATGACAAACAAAGCTCATGAGCAGTTGTCTACACTGGTTTTATGTGGTCACATATGTTATTTGATTCATCATCTGACGACCATGAATATCAGAAGAATTCATGGCATTTTTGCCAAGTTGTTATTGTGTGATGATTCAAATGTGCATGTTGAAGAAACCTCATACCAGCATAAATGTGCTTCAGTTAGATGTTCCTATCTTTGGTTTATGAAAGTGAAACGTTTGGCCTGATGGTGGTGCTAAGAAACGAAAAGAGCATCATCAATCATAATTAGGGTTCACCCTCTGAGAGCCATGAGTATATAATAATTATAATGATAATTATAAGAATACATTTTATTCATAGGCACCTTTGACAACACTCAAGGTCACCTTACAGGCAAAGATAGAGAAAATGACAGCAGATAAAAAGTCAGTGAGGTCAGGATTAAAGTCACACAAAATCACAAATAAATAACGACAGAAAAACAAGTTTACAGTGAATAAACATACTGATAATTAATATGCTGTAGACGTGACAGAAATTCAGGGTCCCCTTCAAGTACAGTGGTCGAGTGGTTTTATCAGGTCACATATTTTAGTGTATCCTCTGAGGACAAATATCCACAGCAGAATTTGACATATAGCTGGACACTTGTCCTGAGGGTGGAGCTATGGGACATGTAGGAGGATCACCAGAATAATTAGGCTTCATCCTCTGGAGTCAGCACTTTACAGGAAGACTCCCCTCAGACTCCCCCCACACATTAAACAATGATGTTTACCATGTAGAAGGAGTGATGAACAGAGTGGGTTCATGACAGCTTCTTTTCTGGCTACTGTTTACTTTGGTGTGGAAATTCCCAAGACTCCAGAAATGTCAGGCTGCCATGTTCTATTTTTAGGAGCATTTACTTGGAGGAGCTGAAAATTAACTGCACAGATATGATGACACATTTCAGTTTTCATTTTTCCTGCTGTTGGCAGGACTGAACGATGTCAGTGTTTCTCACATTCAGCTTGTCTCTTTGGTTCAGAACAAGAGACGTGACGACCTCTGATAGTTTGCCATGAAATTTGCTTATAAATATTCTTTACACTTGTCAATCACTTAAAACATCCAAATAAATGAGACAAAAAAATCATGTCCCTCCACCTCCCCTGGATTTATAAAGAGACCTGGAGACAGTGTTGAGGGACAGATCCTGTTCACTGCCATGAAAGTTGCTCAGTGGTGCATGAAGTCACTGAAGCTCTACCCCTGCAGTATGAAATCGTCTGGATTATCAACTTACAGAGCCAGGCAGCGACACCAGGGATCAGCATGCCCTGGGCCCCGCCCCTGCGTGCCGCCCAGCACACTATGCACCGAACCCTGATTCCTGTCCCTGCGGGCGGCGGACCCACAGCACGGCGGCTCCATGTTACTTATTCGGGCTGAGCCTGACCAGGTCCTATGGCCCAAGGCCCAGCACTAGATGCTCCCCCCCGCTGGGTCTGGCTCCAGGGAGGGGCATGGTGTCCCCATACCGTGCGAGGTGCTTAAAGTCCGAATATTCTTCATCAAGGTCTTCTTGAATCACTCTTAGTCTGGCCCCTCCCCTGGGACCACTTTACCTTGGGAGACCTTAACAAGGGCTGTTAGCCCCGGACCACATCTCCCAGGATCACGGGGACACGCAGCCCCCTCCAACACATTAGGTGGTGATTCTTGGCCATCTGGAGGGAGCTCGGAGTAGAGCCGCTGCTCCTTCATGTTGAGGTGGTTCAACATCTGATCAGGATCCTCCTGGTCCAGCTGGTAGGAGGCCCCGGGGCAGACCCAGAACACACTGGAGGGATTATAGATCTCATCTGGTCTGGGAACACCTCGGGGTCCTGGATGGATGGATGGATGGATGGATGGATGGATGGATCAACTTACGGCTGCTGAGCATGGCTAAGCAGCTAATGTCTGATTTCAGTTCAGCGCTCCGCTAACGAGGATTGGGGATAAAATAATTTCATCTTGCAGCTCTTCTCTTCTTTCCAAATGTCACCAAACCAAATGGACATTTTTATGTGGAGCTTTTACTGTATACTTTATTTATGATGATATTGCATTTTTTATTTTTTTAGTAAATAGTATTTTAGTATTTTGACTCATTATTGGGGGGGGGTCTTATCAGCACCATTATCTGTAACAATTTCATTTTTGTAATAAATAATTTTTTAAACTTAAGCTAGACTCTTTGGTAATTTCAGTGTTGCTCTCAACCTGAATTTAAAATCGACTTGGTATACCCTACCCCCGCTTACACACACACACACACACACACACACCTGAGCCAAGAATTGTTTTGTAAAGACCCAACCTGAGCACACAGGATACAGTGATGAGTGAGGGGCGTACAGGTGGTGATGAACCTCAGTACATCATGAAACACAGAGTCAGATTTTGATACAGCAGCCTTATGCTGATGTTATTCACCCTCTCTGAAGCTGCTGCATGGCTCAATCAATACATCATAATTTATGTAAAAGTTATGATGTATTGATTGAGCCATGCGCCTGGCCTGAGTCAAGTCAGCTTTATTTATACAGCCCAATATCACAAATCACAAATAAGCCTCGAGGGGGTTTTTACAATCTGTAGAGCATTCAGCACTGCCTGCCTTCAGACCCTCGATCCAGACAAAGACCTCCCCCAAGGAGGAGCCCTCAGTGAGAGACGGACAGGAAGTAGACCGACAGAATAAAATGACAACTGTTCTCTTAGACTCTCTATGATTCTTCTTCTGTTTTCCTATTTTAGTGATGTACGCAGCATGACTTATGTCTCCCCGAGCGCGGAGCTGAAGCCCCTCAGTGTAAACAGCCTGCGACTCTCAGAGTTAAGGGTTTGTTTTATTGTATTTGAGAGGAGGAGTTATCGGGGAGCTGTGTAACTGTGTTATGTTCTCTCTCCCAGCCTGACCTGCAGATGACTGATAGCTACAAACACATTAGCCCTGAATTGTTTACTGCGGCTGCTCCTCTGCTCTTTATCTCCATCTGGACCCACTCACACTCAGCCGGGTTTATTTCATCATTAGCGTGCTACTTAGGATGCTAATACAAATGAGAGTAAGGACAAACACGAGTAAATGAGGAACATAATGAGTGTAGATGCTCCTACACAGGTGTACTGCAGGATATGATTAAGCTGTTAGCGTCCCATGATGCTCTGTGTTTGTGGCCGTCACAGTCACCATGTTTTTATCCAGCTGAACACAAACACATCACCGTCATCAAAACACCTCATGAGACCGTCTGGAGGCTCTGAACACCTTACTGGGGGCGTTTTCATATTACCATGCCCGACTACACCTGTTACTCCCCAAATCCCCTCCATACAGCCTTTACCTTTGTAATGCTGCTCCGTATCTAAGTGCACCTGTGCCATCATCTAGAAGAAGAAGAAATACTTTAAGAGGATACACTTGTAGCCTCTCCAGCAACCAGCTGCAGAGCTGGTGACCCTCCAGTTCCCAACCCAAGTCCCTATGGACTGAGCTACTGCTGCCCCATCTATGTGACGTATAGGTCGTGCTACACTGCAATAAAAGGCGCCGCAGTCGGGCACTGCTGCCTCGAGGACCATCTGTGGCAGGGAGCAACAGAGCAGCGAAGCAAAGCTCTGCTTCTGAACAGAGGCGGACTCGCTGGTGTTGGAAGTGGAGCGCTCCACCTCCAACTGCAGTTTGAAGACAGGAGCAAAGTCGTCTACGACAGGCTGCACTGCTGTCTGATATTTAAGTTATTTTTGGGGGCTTTGTTGCCTTTATTTAACAGGACAGCTATAGCATGAAGGGAGGGAGAGAGGAGGAATGACATGCAGCAAAGGGACATGGGTACATGTGGAGCCTCCTCTACCAGGTGAGCTCGTGGACGCCCCAGAGTCAACACCATTAAACTACAACTCTTTCATAACCGGTTAAAAACTCCATGTAGTCGTGTTAAATAGCAGTCCACTAACATGTTTTGGTGCAGTGGGTTTTACCACCTGATCTGCACCGTCCTGCGTACACGTGAACACAGATTGGTGTACTGTGCCTGGGTACGCAGCTCGTTTCCTATTCTTAACTCGTCAAATAGTGTGGCATTGTCAGTGATCTGGGTATTAGATGCACAAAGGCAACTTTCACAGGGGTATAATACACACAGCCGCCACAGCTGTTGAAGCAACAGGCACCAGCCGAGATAGCCAAGTCAAGACACCGACAGGAAAAGCGTAATGAAACACAGCGGCTCATGGCAGTTTCTGACACCACCAGAAACTATGTGATATAAAGAGCTGCACAGTCCCTATCCACCGTATCCCTTGACCCCATGGTACCCTGCGTGAATTATGGGCGCGCCAATCCAGAACCATCCTTTTCCATTGATCACGCTACATAACGGTACAATAATCCTGTTTTTTGAAGCAACTGGGAAGTAAAACATGTGAAACACACCTCCTGTTACACCTCAGACGTGACAGTGTGATCATACCTCTGTCATCTCCGACAGCCGTCTCAGACCATCAGACCGTCTTTTCCTGTTTAACCAAGCGCTCTAGCGAGTAGCTCACCACGCTACGTTTACATGTTAAATTTAACGGAGCCTGAGCTGGTTTACGTAAACATCTACACCTTGTAACAGATCATTTAGGATTCTTCACGACTCCTGAACAGACGTTGACACAATAACACGTTCAGTGAACATTTAACTTACTCTGTATTCATTTCATGTTTTCCAGCTAACGCTCTACACCTCTGCCTTAACAACCCAGTTTACATATACTTATAACTGCTGATTTATTAAATCAGAAACATGACGCTGGATTTAACAGCCGACCTCAGTAATATCAGTAATATAAAGCAGTAGTGAGTACTGCACTGTGGAGACAGCATGTGTGTCGGTGACATGAATGTGTTGAGGACTAGGCCTGAAACACTTCAGACACCGTCTGTATGAATGTTAAAATAGATGATGTGCTGTCAGCTCTGATGTACATGTCACTTTGTTATGTGGATGTTTCTCTTCTTTCCTTTAATAACTTTTTTAACAGACATAAAAACAGTAAAAACACCAAATGTTTTATTTCCATTTCCAAAGAAGAAGAATGAAATGATCCATGTGGTCGATTTCCACAGTGGTTCATGAGAGAGCAGGATATTGTATAAACTCAGATGTTGAACTTAATTTCCAGCCCAGAAAAGCGTCAGTTACCCTCCATCTTTATCAACAATGGTGCAACTGGACCTTTGTTTCCACAGCCTGGGAGCACAACAACATCCCAGTAACACTGCTCCATATTGCTGCAGTTTGTTGTGGGCAGTGATGGCAGAGGGCACAGAGTTCTTAATGTAACGTGTCTGGTTTACATAGCAGAGATCTGTATCTGCAGCCGGATGGGAATAGAGTGAAGCAGGAGTGTGGGGGCGGCTGGGATCGTGTACTGTGGCGTGTGATGTCAGTGTCAGTGAGGGATGGGAGGGTCGCAGACCAAAGATTTTAGAGGCATTGTGTTTGATTTTGAGGAGTTAGTTCCTGCTGGTGAAACAGGAAACTGCTCCTATAGATGTAAAGCTGCCACTGTGTTTTATCAACGACTGCTGATTTCTTCTGTCACCTGTTGATCAGAGCGCTCTCTGTCTCTTTACACTGTCAGCGTGGTTGAACCATCGCACAGCGTTTTGTTCTCCATGTACGAGACAAACCCTTCATACTAAATAACATCTGTTTGTACAGGAGTGCTCGACCCAGTCAAGCTTTAGTGGCAGCAGATCACAAATTTCTGAACACGTATGTCTCCATTGACATACAAAGATCTGGATTAGATAAACTGGTGTTGGTGTTTCTCTGCAACTGAGTCCCAGTTTTGTACTACATCATCACACAGCTCGCTCTCACTCTCAGCACATAAAATACCGTCGCTTTGTCAGTGATGTCAGCGTCAGATACTGATGCACAGAAACGCCTTTCACAGCAGAATGAGACGCAGCTAGCAGCAGCTAGTTCTGCTGCAGTGGGCAACAGCCCTACTTGTCAACTACCAGCTTAGTCAGTGGACGTCAGCGTCAGACACTGACACACAGAGGCTACTTCTGTGATACGCACAGGGCGGCAACAGTGTGTGACGCCGATAGCAACTATAGTGAGCGAGAACGTCTGTAAAGGAAGGGTGGGAGTGGAGGCAGACCGGTCCAACAAACTCCAGACTTTAACTGATCTGACAATCAGAGTCATTTTATTCACCGACACACTCTGCTGTCTCTGTCACACATTTAACGTGCTGAATCAGCTGGAAAAAGTCGATAAGGGCCAACGCAGTGAGTGGGACACTCTGCAGCGACTACAGCAACAGATGCTCATGGGCGACCCAACACTGACCAATAGGTGACAGAGAGCTGTGTGTGTCGGGGCCTTACATTGACATGCAGTCCCTGAATGTCCAGAACAGACCAAGTATCAGTATCTGAACAGTTGGGACTGAGAGGTGTCAACAGTATCAACATTTTTGTGACCACATTTGGTAACTAGCATTATTTCCTTATTACGGTCATATCCAGCATTTTGTCGTGCCTCCTCATCATCATTTCCTGGTTCTATCAAGTAATTTCGTGTCTTTTGTTGTCAATTTGTGTCTCTTCTTGGTCGATTTTTTTCCCTTTTGTAGTTTTTTTGTGTCTCTTTGGGGCCATTTTGTGTCTTTTTGTAGTATTTCTGTGGTTCTATGAGGTACTTTGTGTTTATTGTAATCTATTGTGTGTCTCTTCTTGGTTGTTTTGAACAGACAGGGCTGTGCAGAACGTCCATAACATGAGGGGCATCTCTTCCTCTTCTCTTTCATTCTTGGCTGCAGTCCAGTCAGCTAATTACTGTGATGTTTCAAACTTCATTGTGATGTGTCTCAGAGGACACGAGCAGAGAGGAGCCACGTGTGTCTGAGCCTCTTGTACTGATGGCTGCGCAGTGAGTGGTTGGAACATGTGTATTGATTCCAGAAGTTTTATTTGTTTATATATTTGTATTGCTGTATCTATTATGGTCTGTTATAGTACTGTATCCATAGATGGGTTACTTTACCTGCAAAATGTCAAACATTAATAAAGTCCCTTTCCAACTGCACAAAAACCCACTAACATCTGCAAACTTTTTAACGGCTTTTTAACATAATTGGAACAGTTACTCCCGGGTCAAAGGACTTCGCAGTAGTCACAGGTATCTATGTTTACTGACCTGTTTTCTGGCTGGCTGTGATGATGAAAGTGACCCACCAAGATAAAAATAAAGATCAAGTAAAAAAAACAGTCACACAGACAGGCGTCTGCTGCAGAGCCCTGTACACAGCTCTGCTCTACTGACAATGGGGAAAACAGTCTATCACCTCTTTTCAGGAGGGGTATAACACAATAACACGTATCCACCAGGAGGAGACACAAAAAGACCACAAAGAGACACAAAAGGTTCAAAATATCCAAAAAGAGACACACAAATAGATGACCTCATAGAGCCACCAAATCACTGCAAGCAGGTACCAAATGAGCAAAAGACACAAGTTGACCCCAAAGAGACACAAACAAACTACAAAAGGGGAAAACAACCAAGAAGAGAAACAAAATGACGACAAAAGACAAAACTATCTAAAGAAATCACAAAATGACCTCACACAGACACAAAATGACAAGAAGCAGGCACAAATGATGACTCAAAGGTTGAAACAACCAAAAGGAGACACACATTGACTACAACAGACACAGAGGTACCTTAAAAACACAAAATGACCTCATAGAACCAGAACATGATGATAAGGAGGCACAAAAATCACATTAATGAGGCACAAACTGACAACAAAGACACAAGATCAAGATGAACTTTATTGTCACAAAGTAGGTCATTTGTCTCGGGCTCTACACGCAAACTGCAGCCAGAGAAATACAACATGAAACCCAGCACAAAAATAAATCAACACTATAAACGTAGAAATAACAAAAAAAAACACAAAAAGATAAATAAATAACATCAAACGCTAAAATTACCTGTAAAAAATGTAAATAATAAAATCAACATGCAATGCCACCTCTGGCTGTATCTGCCATTATTTCCTCACAGACAGAGGCATGTATGAATCTTTAAATGTGTTCAGTCTGCAGTGAGGAGCTTTGAATCTCCGACCAGAAGACAGCAGCTCCTTCTCTGTATGTAGAACATAAGATGAGTCATGGATGATCTAATTGGCTCGACTCAGAGTCGCCTGTTGATGAATGCTCTGCGGTGAAATCTGCTCTTTGACACCAATTATATTCCACACAGTGAGGATCAATCAGAACACTTAGTTTTTTATCTGCACTGAGCTGTGATACTGAACCTGACCAGATAAATCATGTTTATATGATGGTTTGGTTGATGACCCTAAAGAGAGACAAAAAACTACAAAAGAGGCAAACACAACCAAGGAGACACAAAATGACGACAAAATTACCTTTCTCAGCTGCTGTCAGCCCTGTGGTGTCTCCTTTGGTCTGAATCAGGGACTCATGTTGTTCCAAAGTTGTATAATTGCCTAGAGTTGGTTGGTGTTCTCACGGCAGCATTTACAAGCGGACCAGATCAAATGCCTTGTGTGAGAAAGCTGCTCTTGATTGGTCAGAAAAATCCAGGAAGTAAAGCAAACGTTGAAGAAGAGTACACTGTCAAGATAAATGTGACACTTTCTAATGTCACAATGGAGGGACAACTACGCAGGTTGATTTTAGCGCTGCTCATCGTGGACTATATTGCTGTCATTGTTCATTTGAGTCAAAGCATACAGTTTGAAAACGAGGCGCGGCTCCAACTAGAAAACAATGTTTTGATGCATTGGATGTGCTGAATGTGCATATTAAGGCAGTACAGGAGGAGGCGCACATTAATAATCCTCCAGGACTGTAACATGCTCATGTTTAACCCAAACAATGTGTCATGTGACTGCAGTTGCTTCAGATCCAGGTCGGAACACGTTCTCACCACAAACCAACCGCACCAGAGTTCCTTTGGAACCAGACCCAGACCACCTCTTCAAGAAGGTCTCAGTCCGGTTGTTTTGGTGTGTTCACACCTGCACAAAGGAACCACACTGAGGGGGCAAACCAACCTGAGTTAGACTGAACTGAACCAGAACAGGACAGCAGCTGTGAACGCAGCCTAAAACACAGAATGACACAAAAGGTGCAAAAACAGCCAAGAAGATGTGGATGCTCTGAGGCCCAGTGGTTTATCATCCACCCATGACTGTATCTCATATCCATACTACACTTCATTCTGTTAATATGTCACAGATATTTTTACAACATATTCTATATTATATTTACATCAGATCTTTATATCATTCTTTCAGACAAACACTAAGCACCTTGACTTCATCACATCATATATCAGTCTGGTGAATACACAGACATGGTGACTCTGCTGCTGTCAATCAAACTGCTGTTGTTTACCTTCAATCATTTTTTGTCTCCATATGTTGTGTAGTTTATATTTTTTATATTTAGACTTGTGTTCGTATATCTCTTGAATTTATCAGTTTACTTTCTCTGTCTCTCTGCATTTCTGTCTTTGTGCTGCTGCAACAACTGACTCTCCTCTCTGAGGATCAATAAAGGTTGATTTCATTTGATTTATTTATGTATTTATAACATTTCCTTCATGTATGAAACCAAAGCTGCGCCCTCTGAATCACAGAAACTCTTTGCTTATTTTTATTTTATTAGACAAAAAGCTTCTTCTTTTCTTTTCTTTTCTTTTCTTTTCCTTTCCTTACATACCATGCCAAGGACGTCTTACATTTACGTTATTACATTCCACTGAATTAGATTAGTCCTGTAATATCGGCCCGAGTCTGAAATGGACGGCGTCGTGTCCCAGCAGCCCACACATACATTTTATGTGGAGCACTTAGCTGATTGCCTGGTGATGTATTGCTGTTGTTCCCATGCAGTCATGTTCGCTGACGTGACGGTGAGACAGCGGCTCTTTTCAAAGTCAGCAGATTCACCTTCGTCTATAACTTTTCTATTTATGGAGCCTCCTCTCTAACATGCCTCCCACCTTTATCTCTCAGATGGTTGTGGTGCCATGATTATCTCTTCAGTTTCTACATGTCTCCATTTTGTTTCAGAGAGAAGAGGAAAACCTTTCCAAGCCCCCCTTCTTCTCTCTTTTCTCTCTGTGCTGCTGTAACAGTTGAACAAGCTTCGAACCCGTCAGAATTTTGGTCAACTTCCCTCTTTCCTGTTTTCTTTGGACATGCTACCTGCTCAGCTCATCTATTTTGAAGTGAAAACCAAATATTGAAGATGGTTTAAAGAAGAAAGACGTCACATGACACCCTGTACCGTCCCCAAATCTGAAAAGAAATTGCCTGATGTAAAAAGTGGATTGAGCTCCAGTTATGCTTTCAGCTACGTGGTTACAAGGACTCGAGGTCATGTAGGATTGTGAGGAGGAAACATTTGGATAGGGGGAGTTCTCCACCGGACCACGTCTGCACAGTTAGTTCGCACAGACAGGCCAAATCCCTCCCGTGGGACCCCCATGAAGGTGTCTGACGGTGTCACGTCACTTAGGCTGTGTGGACGCCTGCGACGCTCCCGGATGTGTTGAGCATAAATCAAGCATTAGGCTGTGTGGTACGCAAGTTTGCATTTCCTAGGATAGTGAAGGTCCTGCCATCATCTGCCTTTCTCTGCCTCTGATTGGCTCACCCTGACATTCTTACCCCAACCAGTCTTACTCCTCTTATTTAAACCTAACCAATCCAACCAAAGAAGGCGATGAGTACTACCCAATCAGAGAGTAGGGCAGGTCATTCCTTCACTATTCTAGGAAACACAAACTCGTGTGCATAGGCTGTAAAAATAACGGACACAGCCACCATGACGTCATGCATCAGTGTTAGTGTTTTTGGTCGCCGCCATCTTGGAATTCCAAAGCCAGATAAAAGGGATGATAAAAGTTCCTGCGGTGGAAAAGGAGCTAATGTCGAGCATCCCATCGTAAACATATCCTTTAGTCACGTACTGTAGACAGCAGGTCGGACAGCTTCTTGAAGCTGCATCGCCTGTGGCCAGAAACGTTTTAATACCAGGCTGTTCTCACAAATTCTTCCTGTGTTTTCCTATAACAAATAATGCACCCAAATTCGCACATATCCCACGTATTCTGAAAGGCTGCGATCACATGACCAGCGTGCTGATGGCAGTAAACAAGGAGGAAGGTTAGAGTGGATGGGTCACAACAAAACAGAATTTTGCCAAGGACTCTCCCCTGGAGTCACGTGTGCCGATCTGTGTGAACTTTTAGTTGATTTAAGGTGCGTCCTCCCCGTGTTTAATTTCTTCAACTAACCACAGTGACTTTAAATCAGTTACGTAACTGTACGTGAAGACGTGACGTCAGTCGTAGGATATCATACAAACTGAGGCTGTCATATGAACAGTTCTGCTAAATGGAGCTGGTGTCACCATGTTCCTTCATGCCAAGCTTGTCCCACCTAGCAACAGTAACTAAGGGGGCGGGACCTGGATTGGTCAATAGGCAACAGTTAACCAAGCTAACGAGACTTGAACAAGAGAAACGATGCATGAAAACACTCAAGAAATACGATTACTACTCATGTAATACTGGAAATGAAATCTCCAACTGGCAGTGAAGTGTCACAGCTACATTTACGTAAATATAGTTTTGAGGTACTTCTGCTCCACTACATGTATTTGTGTACATTAAGTACACATTACTTTTTAGATCCATCTATGATGATGTATTGTTACACACTGATCTACGCAGCAGTATCTGACATATTAAATATTACAGTGATGAACATGTGAATGTTATGATCCAATAATGTCATATACATCATTCTGAAATGGGCCATACTGAGTGTGTTTGCTTGAAATACTTTAAGTATATTTTGATGCACTCAGTGGAAACTTTTGAATGCAGGACTTGAACTTAAAATCAGAGTATTATTATTATGCTGTGACATCAGTACGTTAACTTCAGTAAAGCATCTGGGCACTTCCTGCACCGCTGCCAGGTGGAGTTTGTCACTGACGGAGCTGCAGACGTGTGAAACACAAGCCAGTCTTCTTCTCTGCGTCTGTGTGAACAATCAGTCAGATGTAGGCGAGAGCAGCCAGGAGCCATGTCAGCTAAATGGAAAGCACTTGGTCTCACGCTCCGAGCGGAGCGACCACAGCTGCAGCCCATCATTTAATGTTTGATTGAGGTGTTTCAGATAGCTGTCAGCGTGCTGTGCACTGGCCTATAGATCTAAATCAGCCTGTTGATGTGACGACCTGCAGCTGCTTCACTGCAACATCATACTCCAGTGTCTCACACACACACACACACACACACACACACACACACACACACAGACACACACACACACACACACACAGACACACACACACACACACACAGATACATACACACTTACATAAAAAGGATGTTTTAAGAAATTCTGAATAAATGATGTAAGATATATGAACCATCAAGTTACTGTGCTTTACTCACCGCACAAACATGATCACTGACTCCATCATCGTCATTAAAGTGGAAACAGACAGTTTAGATAGATAGATGGATGGATTGGATGGATGGATGGACGGACGGACAAATAGATGTTTGAGTTATTTGTCTGTATGTCATCAAACATGTTCTCAACATCAGGAATAATCTTGTCAAAGAAAAATCAGAGAATAAAGACGTTTCCCTCACAAGTTAGTGATATTCACTTTTTTATTTATGAGGGACAGTGGAAATGTATTTACACTTCTTCTGAATATAATCCAAATGATCATATTCCCATAACATTGTGTGTAATTTATAACTCCCTCATTTGAAAACAGAATGTAGTCACATATTCCTCGGCTGTCAGAATTATATCAGACTTTTGATGAAATGTCTTTCCAGCAAAGGATTTCATAGTTTGCAGCTCTAGCTGTGAGCACAACTCTGTGCCAGCGCTGAGAGTCTTGTGATGATGGGGACCACTCTCATTTCCCATCATCCCATAGTAGTTTAAGGTTTTCTGTTTGGCCAATAGGCCCCAGAATGCAAATGTGACAAAACAAAGGCCGGGGCCGTACGTTTGAAACCCCTGGTATAGATCTTGTGTGTGTGAAACATCCATGTTCACAGACATGGATATAAACTGTCAGAGAAAGACTGGTGCGCGGGGGCATACAACTGTGGGGTGGTCATTTGTTTTAGCCCATTATGAAGCAAGCGTTGATTTCACAATGCTCACATGGCTGTTGAAAAAAAATGACATCATCAGCGTTTACAGTCTCTATGAACCTCTAGAAGCTTTCACAATACACTTGTGTGTGGTACGAGATCCGATAAATGAAGGCTCATTAATGGTACGAAGGAAGTGCGTCGACCATTGAGCAACTACGACTGCAAGAGGAGAGCACTTGTATTTCTCAGTAGTATAAGTAGCTGTCCACAGTTACCAGAAAGTATTAGTGTGGGTTCTTTGCAGTCACTGTTCCCAGAAAAGGGGAAACTGGCATACAGTGGAAAAACTTAAGTAACAGTGGAAAATACAGTGCAGTGTGTCCTGTGGTGATGGGAGTCGTGAGGCTTTGCAGTAAATGGAAAGTGATCCAGTTGTCTTTGCGTCACCTCACGTTGTCTGTGTCTTGGCCCCAAAAGTTGCACTTGAACACACCACAAAGACTACAGCCAGGCTAACAGGTGTGTTCTGCACCTACTCCACTCCAGCAGGTGGAGGTCGTCTGTGTTCATCATCGAAAAAATAGGAAACAGAAAGACTGACAGGACGGATTCAAGACGCCAGTTAGCACGTTAACAAAACAACTTGATGCTAAAGAACAGACGATATTTACTGTGTACTGGCAACAATAACTCAAAGACTTACAAAGAAGTAATCTTATTGGGGTGGCTGTGGCTCAGGAGGTAGAGCGGGTTGACCACTAATCAGCGGTTTGATCCCTGGCTCCACTCCACATGTCGGAAAATCCTTGGACAAGATATTGAACCCCAAACTGCTCTCCATGCCATCACTGTGTGACGGACTTCAACTGAGAAACCGGTGGCACCTTGTGTGTGTGAATGTGACGTGTAGAGTTAAAGTGCTTTGAGTGGTCGGAAGACGAGAGAGGTGCAAGTCCATTTATTAAACCTTATATAACGCATTTGTTTTGATCTCACGCCCTCTTTTTTTCCAGAGCTGGAGGACACATCACACAGGCACATTTCTTTCGGTGCTTTAGTTTAGCCTCCATGGCGAGCTGCTATCTGTCTGTTTGTTTGGCTCATCTCATGCTGCATTCCTATTGGTTGGTTAGTAGACGTAGGTGCTAACAGCAGTCACACTGTCAGGATTTTATCCCGGGCTGTCTTTGATCACAGAGCGTGACAACGGCCATCTTTGAACCTCTCTGACTGTGTGACGTAGGACTGTCATTTTAGACATCTGGAGGGAGCTCGGAGTAGAGCCGCTGCTCCTTCATGTTGAGGTGGTTCAACATCTGATCAGGATCCTCCTGGTCCAGCTGGTAGGAGGCCCCGGGGCAGACCCAGAACACACTGGAGGGATTATAGATCTCATCTGGTCTGGGAACACCTCGGGGTCCTCCAGCAGGAGCTGGAGAGTGCTGATGAGGAGAGGGACGTCTGGAGGACTTTGCTCAGCCTGCTGTCCCCAAGACACGGCCCCGGATAGGGGGATGAACATGGATGGATGTGCATGTTTTTATTAACTCTCTTGAATCCTATAATTTGTCCCTGAGTGTAGTTGAACTTCTTCTAAAACACACCAGAGCTGCACATAATGTAAAAAAGAAGCCTTGTTTCGTTTCACTGTAACTCTGAGATTTAATAAACGATCAGAAGAGTAACATCGTCTAAAAAAATAAAAATTGCAGCGTGTTTCCTTCTGTCATTTTAGATACATGTTTGTGAATGATGCTGTCTGACCTGTAACAAAAACCTTCACCTAAAAGCTGAACTGAAAACTGATCCTGAAGACAGCGAGTTTCACCGTGAACTGACACGACACCAAAACAAACACGAAGACGTTACTGTTAGTCCTCAAAGGTGTTCAGTTTCATTTTGATTCAGCATGAGTTTTAATTTCATTTTCACCAAACTGAAAGCTACGGCTCAGCAGATGAAGAGAAAGTTTGATTTCAAAACCTGTGTTGGGAAATCATAATGAAAATCCCGCCTACAAAACAAAAAAAGAAAAAGAAAGGTTTGGTGCTCGGGGCCGGTGACCTGAGCAGCTGCACTGTGAATCTGATGTTTATGTTTCTACTCATTATATTCAAACTTCATTTAATCAGTGAGAAATGACTTGAGATTCATAAAGACGTCTGTCTGATCACACAGATTTGAGCCTGAAGTGATTTCTCACTAAACATTTTGAAGGGACCGTCTGCAAAGTGTCAGAGAGGAGAGAAAAGAGGGAGAGTGTTTTCTCTACTCTGGCAGGTGTGGGAGGAGCAGGGGAGCATCTTTACTTTTCTTTTGCCCCAGATTTATAATTCATTTCAGCCTTTCCTTGTGACATTCGTTATATTTTAAAAGAGGTAAAACAAGGTGGCTTTTCAAGCAGAGAGCTTGTTAATATGTCCCTCAGTTAGCTGGTAGTGAAACAGTGTGGACACAGTGGCAGGTGCTGACAGCGACTAAACACCAGAGAACAGACGGAGCCAATCCACCGCTGATTCACTGAGCAGCTAAATCGACATTAGTATTTTGTTTTTCTATTTTTATTTTGTTCCATTTCTGTCATTATGTTTCTGTTTTTCTATCTTTGTTCGTTCAACCTGAGACAGATGCTATTTATTAATAGCTCTTGAAAATATGTCTCGTTTGTTTGCACTTAACGACTGTTCGTTATTTTTGAAGGGGGGGGGGGTGTCATTTCCGATGGTCCATGAACAAATCATGGAAAAAAAACCCATAACCAAATCTGAACTGAAAATAGTGATATTTTATCAAAATCACTTTATTCTACGTATCATTTGAAGTTTGGCATTTTCCCCACAAATACAACATGCTAACGTTATTAGCACAAGCCTATGGCATTTTCCATTGTATAAATGAGCCTAGCAGCTAGCAGAGATTTCCTCTGCTCATATTTCAGCCAGGATAAATCACACACAGTGTGTGGAGGCTTTATTGTCTTCACAGTTTATTGTTTCTTATCTGTCAAATTAAAGTCAATCAAAGTTTAGTTTCCACTGAGGGAAATGGTTTCAGCTCACAGAGACAGACAGGAGGTCTGCGTCACTGTGACGTGGAGTCACATCTCTGGGGAGGTGACGTCAGGCTACACTGTAGGCTCTACGTTGATGTAGAACCTGGAAAAATGATTATGTGGTTATGTAGTTGTGGCCGTGTGTGTTATGTCTGAGTAATAGTAGAAATAATATCAGTAAAGAGAAGTTAAAGATAAACATTTTGACGGCGGCCTTAGCATTCACCTACACTGACTGTGACACACACTGACACTCCGGTCACTAATCCTGCGATGTGTCAGTTATGATCAATACTGCACGTTTATGTGAGCAACTTCCACACAGTCCCTGAGTGGTAGATGTCTCCTGTGCAGCAGCTTTGTCAGGTAATTAAGGATGCCTCCTCTAACGTGTTCAGACGAGCAGCTGTAATTTAAATTCCTCTGAAAGGTCAAACAGCAGAATCCTCTCACAAACTGTTTCCTATATAAAGGTCATGTGACCACAACATTTCCTACCCACAGATTTAACATAGTACTCATGCTGCTATCAAACCTCAACTTTATGTACACATGCAGAGACCAATCACATGTGGCACTAAGCTGCTGTTACAGTTTGGATTTTATCAACTCTAATTGTTGTTTCTGTCACCTCATAATGAGTGAAATGTAAATATGACTTTAACAAACCCTCTGTGTTTATGGTTTTACCTGCGGAGTGGAAACTCCCCCACAGCTGCAAAAATCCCCAAACTATCAGAAAACAAGAAAAGACACCGTTGCTGTGCATGTTTCCTGAAACAGATCCACATCACATTTTAATGGCAGGTTTAAACAGTGTGTGGATGCTGAATCTAAGATGTTATAGATTCACATTCATATTTCAGCTGTAATATTTGTATACGTGACTCTTTGTCAGGACCTGTAACCCAGTCTGGTTCAGTTGTGGCACCCTGAACTGGGTCAGCCTAGAGCCAGCCCAGTACTGGGTACAGTTTAACCATTATCCGTGAGTGCATAAACCACTGGGCGACCAGTTAAACCTAAAAGTGTGTTATTTTGACCTCAGACAAACCAGACGCCTACGTATGGACTCAACCTGCTCGGCTGTGTAAACTTCTATCTGTGTCATCGCTCGTCCTGGAGCGTTGCAGTGAGAGTCCTACAATCTGAAGATGTGTTTTTCCTTCGATGGGTTTATGGTGAGATGCCTGAAATAAGCTCTGTGGTCAACACAAGCTTAAAGGATCGTTCAGATCTTTTGAAGTGTGGTTGTATGAGGTACTTCTCCACAGTCAGTGTGTCACATACAGCAGATGTCAGATGGCGTACGCACAGTTTGGAGAGGCAGACTGAGTCTGACATGGAAGCTAAGAAATGTCCTGCTGTGGACGGGTCAGCAACAACGTGTAATCTAACCAGTTTGAGTTTTGAGAGTATTCTTGACCATATTATCTTTGTGTCAGTCAGTGATTATCAACGGGACGATGAAGCCGTGACATCACTCTCTACACAGCCAGACTCCATTTAGAAAAACAGTGATTTAACATCAGTGAACACAGGAGCTGCTGGTCGACTGCTGCCTCCATCAGTCAGTCAGTTAGTTTGTGTCACTGTGTGACTTTGGTGATTTAAAGGGTTAATTCAGATTCACACACTAACACAAACTGACTGACTGCAGGAGACCAGCAGCTCCTGTGATCAGAGAGATAAAATGACTGTGTTTGTTAATGGAGTCTGGCTGTGAGGAGAGAATATTTGGGACAGAGCAGGCTGAAGAGGTGAAATACTCTTAATGTCACATATAATTAATCTTATATGTTTTTTAGTCGTCTAAAACCTGTGTTGTTGCTGCCCCCGTCTGCAGCAGGACATTACGTCACAGAGGATCTGAGGCTGCAGAATCAGTGACATCTTTTAAATCACGTCTTAAAACTTTTCTGTTCAATAAAACCGTTAATTATTTTTAACACACTGCTCATTTTATATGTCTCATCTGATTGTTTTGATCTTGTGTGGTCTTTTGCTGTACCTCAGCACAATCGTTATCTTCTTTGTTTTATTTTTTGTTCTTTGTATTGTTTTGAATGCAGATCAACCGTGTAAAGCACTTAGTAACTTTGTTTTTAAAAGTTGTTATTATTATTATCATCATTATTATTACTGAGCGTCTGTGTCGGTACTTCTCCAAACTGGGAGGTGCTCGGGGGGCATTCACATTTAAATAGTTGTATTTTGGTTATTTTAACTCAGGATTGTGTTGGATGGATTTTCTTGCAGACACTCAGGAAGGCTCAAGGGAAAATATGTGTAAGAAAAAAAACAGTCACCCTCCTCTGATAAATAAAGAACAGGCCTGTACTTGATGGAAGGTCTCAATATGACGGTGTAGAGACTTTCTATTACCAAGTCCTGAAACATGAAAAGTAAAAGTACTGGTGGTGCAATAGAAAGCGTCCTGTGACTGATGTGTTATCATATTATTATAATTTATACTGCCGCAGCACTTTAGTGTTGAAGCGGCTGCAGGTGGAGCTGGTGGAGTCCAGTGGTTCCCAAAGGTCACCAGATACATCTGAGGAGTCGTCACATGATTCACAGGAGAGAAGAAAAAGAACAAACTAAGTTCTGATGCACCAATCTGTTTTCATTTTTCATGCTGAACCCTGAAACCAAGTCTGGACCCTCAAACAGGCCGATGAAGAAGTGCTCATGGTCCTCGGTATGTATCATGTATAAGTACACACACACACTGTGTGGCTGCGCTGACTCCTCCCAGAACAGCATGTGAGACGGAGCTGTGGCAGCTGGGCACGCTCAGACAGATTACAGAAGTTCAGAGAGCAATCAGAGAATTCAGATGACTCGTTTCCTTCCCCGTGAGCTGATTGGTAAAGAACAGCGTGCAGTCCTGGTGGCGCCCGAGGAGGAACGTCCTGCCAACGTACTTGATGAAATGGGGAAAGGGGCAGATTTCTAAAAATCCACAGCCTCAGACAGGATGTTAGCATCCGCCTGTGTCACAACACGCAGGGCAGGAAATTCCACCCTAAAACACAATGTTCAACCTCACAGACCTCACAGTGCTGGAAATTATATAAGATTACACAAGAGTTCATCTGGTGATGGTTTGTACACACACTCTATGAATGATGGCGTTCATTGTGTGTGTGTGTGTGTGTGTGTGGGGGGGGGGGGGGGGGGGGGGGGGGTATAAAGAATCATTCAAACCTATAAACTGCAGTCTTTTTCCTTGTTATACTCGTCAGTTTGTGTATCTACTGTTCCTAAGAAATCACATCTCTCTTCCCCCTCTTAGTCTATTATAGGGAATGGCTCCAAATACTACAGTACCCATGAGCCTCTGCCAGCGCCGCTTTGCAGAAGAAGCCCGTGAGCAGATTTTACACCACATTTCTACAAAGTCTAATCTTCAGCTTCACAGTGACGGAGTGTGAAACCGAATTCCCAGCTCTGTGTTTGGATGGTCCGTACTGAAATGCACCCTGGGAGTTGTAGTTGACGTCTGTGCTTCTGTTTCCAGGCGTGTGCCCAGAGGGACAGTGAGTAAATGTTTCTCCTCAAGTGTTAAAATGAAGGTCTTCCTGTGATTGTCTCTGTGAAGGGTCTGAAACTGGAGTATATGTGAGTGGAAATAACTGATAGACTTACAGGTCCAGTGTGAAGGAGTCACAGGGAGTCACTGTCACACACTGAATGTAACACACTCTAAAACATAAAAAGATTTACAGGGTTCGTGGATAACACTTAAAAAAAGAAGCTTTTCAGCGAAAAAAAAAAGTTTTATTGTTGTATTTTAGTCAGTTGACGGCTTCTTTTCCGAAGTTGGACCAAATTAAAAACATTTGTGAGTAGGGTGGAATTAGAATAAATAAGTGTGAGTGTCTTCAATAAAAAAGTTTGACCATCAAATATCATCACAACCTTTGGACAAATGTGACGTTGATTCAACTTAATCAGTTTCTCAAGGTCAAAGCAAATCATGTTGGTCGTACTAAACTAATTGGGTTTGTTGGAGCTACTTAAAAAGATGCCTGCAAATTGTTACCTTAATTGTTTTAAGTTGAACCAATGGATTCTTTTTACAGTGCACAACACGTCTGTTTTCTTCAGTGAATAATCACCTGAATATAAGAATCACTGTGTTTTTCTACTTTATGTTCCATTCACACCAGACGTGATGCATATCCTCACGCTGTGTTACTCACACAAGTTTGAACACCAGAATATTTTGTGTTGACTTGCTTCATACATGCGAATAACACGTGTCAAACACGCATGAAATGAATCGATGAATGAACTTCTACCAGAGTGTCGTCAGCATCATACGTCCCCGGAGGATCTCACCTCACTGATTGGCTGTCGTGGCGCACATTGATTGCTGGAGTTCAGATTTTTCAACTGTCGCAAATAAACTTATGACGCAAAATCACGCTACTCGCTTCATTTGTGCTGCTTCATTTGCATATTTCACATCAGTCACGTCCTGTCCAAAGCCCCGCCCAGCAGGGTGTTCACGTCTAATCCCATATTTACACGTAAATCACTGTTTTATTTGCACCGTGTGAACACAACATTAGAATGAGCTGTTTATATCTCCACAGGGAGCAGGTCCTCGTCTACAGAGGTCACCATGTTGCACCACCACGTTTCTACAGTAGCCCAGAGGGGACAAACCAAACACTGAGTCTAGATAGAGACATTCATGTGTTCATGTCAGCCACCATAGTTAGCAGCTCCTCCAGACGTTTTTAAATGTAAAACTTCTTCTTCCAGTGTTTTCACTGGTTTGAATAACTGCAGCTCTCATTTTTCAACAGTGCGTACACATCGAGGCCTGAATGACGCGCACGCCACTTCACACGAACAGTTGTGATCTATAAAAACAGAGTTGATGGGAGAGACTGTGCAGACGGTGAGGTGGAGCCTGGCTGTAGAAACTGTTGAATATTTTTCAGCACATGCCATTTTTAGCATTTTTAGTCTGGATCCTCCTCACTGTTTTATAATGAGAGGCCTGGTGTGTGTGTGTGTGTGTCTGAGAGGAGGAGATCATTCAGCTCCTGATCAATCAACACTGAAGGAATTCTAACCAGGAGAAGTTTCAGCTGGTTGTAATCTGTAATCCTTACCTCTAGACGCCTCGAAATCCCCCTAAATCTGACAAACTGCTCTTAATATCAATATCAATATTAACAATCTGTAATTATAAAAGCAGTACCCACAGAACTGTCTTATGGTATCTCTTATGGTTATCGTGTGCAGGTTGAACAGGAGCATGGACATAAAGTTATCAGTCATCAGTTCAGCCTCCAGAGGAAACCCTGCGTCCTGTCAAAGAGCTGAGTGTGTCTGAAAGCAAGAGTCCAACACACACACACACACACACACACACACGTTGGTCTGTGAAAGACTGAAAATACAAAATATGACTTTCAATAAATCCAAAACATAAAGAATAACAAAGCTATAAACAAGCTAACTGTACAGATCATAAAACTATGAACAGGTTACGTAACTGTGGCTGCTGCTGCACGTGTGAACACGAGGAGACGACAGATGGAAATGTGCTTCATGCTACATTATATCATACACGTATTGTGCCTGTAGCTGCTGGATCAACATTAGAAAGCATATGTAAACATATATAAACACCACGCCATCCTGTCAGGATTTCCCTTTCCTCACTGCTGCAGAGCTGCTTTGTTTGAGAACTTTAAAGAAACTGGAAACAAGACAAACTTTATTGTTGCTGCAAAAGAACAGACACAGACACAGGTCGCCATGATGACATCATGTTATCACCTGGAGGTGAAGCTGCCTCTCCCCCACAGGGCTGTAGGCTACATAGGAGTCTTCAAATGTGGTCTTGTTGTGTTATTGGGAGCCAGAATAGAAGGAGTCATGGCTCAAAACCAGCCGCCACTGCCCGTCAACAAAAACAAAGACAACTATGGTTAAATGTGATCAGACCAAAGGACTGGACGGAGGCCATCATCAAAAATGCTCACATGTGCAGCGCACACTTCATATCAGGTTAGGGACAAAGTATTTCCTGTTGTAGGGATGAAGAACGTTATGTGTATTAAGGGTTATCATGTCCACCTCATCAGAAACTGGGGAGCTATTAAGAGGAAGATTGGATTTCTCTGGAACGCTAACTTTTTAGCACATTAGCTAACGTTAGCTTCCATAGCAAAACAAACAAGATTGGCTTCCTGTGACATCATCCATCCACTGAGTGAGAGCATACGGGTCGGGCTGATGTGTGTCGACGGAGGGCAGCAGGCTGGTTCTGATGTGACGGACCACCAGTGTCTCACAGATGAGCGGAGGAGTTGGAGCTGGAGGACGTCACGTGCACACAGACTCGCAGGATGACGCTCAGACAGGTGAGTGTTGCTGTGGTGTGTGTGTGTGTGTGTGTTTGCGTGTGTTTGTGGCTGCATCTGTTGCAGAGTTTATTGTGGTGATGATTCGCTCCACTGTTAAAGTGAATGAAAACCCTCCCCCTTCCTGCAGCTCTGCCCTCTCTGTCCTAAGCCCCTCCCACCAGATGACCACTGTCACGTGCAGTCACACAGTGTTTCAGTACATTAATTTATTTCATGTGATTTCCTGGCACAGCTGCACTCAGCTCGTTCACTCAGACTCTCTCTCTGTCTATCACACAAGAATAAGGGCCTGGTCACATGCCACCATTTTGGCACCTCATTGTTTTAAACATAGACGTGCAGCAGAGGCGCCCAAACATGAGCAACGCCTCATGGCGCGCACATGTTCCTGACAGAGCATCAACAGTAATACATTAAAAATAAATATATGAATATAAATATACCAACAGAGAGGCGGAGGGAGGGACGGAGACAGAGACACTTTGTCCTCGTTATATACGTCCTGTTCATGAAACGTCTGTGATGTCACTGCTTTTTATTTAACCCATCTGTGGCCTGCGTCCAGGCGCCGTCTCAGTGTGACACAACAGACTACACCTACCAAGAAGAACAGCCATGATCCACCTCACACACAAACGAGCAGCACAACGCTGCACTGCACGTGTACAGCTGCGCTCGTCTCATCTCACAGACTGATGTGTCGCTGTCGACTGATGAACAGATGAAACAGAGGAGCAGCTCCGTGACTCTCTGAGTGTTCATGGAGAACTTATGAACGAGTGAGGGGGCGGAGCTATGAGGAGAGATGAACATAACACAACTGACCCTGTATCGATTGAAACGGTGTCTAAATGTATATCTTGCTTGAGAACAGCCCTGTGTCATCCTTCAGATTATCACAAACATTCAACATCAGCACATCTGGAGATACGTGCTTTTCACTGGACAGGAAGTAACTAAAGCAGTAAGAGTACAATATTCCCCTCTGAGGTGGAGGAAGTGGAAATACTCCAGTAGAGTACAAGTACCTCAGATTTGTACTTAAGTAGAGTACTCGAGTAAATATAGAGTACTTAGTTACATTCCTCCCCTGCTGCTGGGACCATTAAAACAGGAAGTGAAACTGACGGCGCCCTGTTACAGAAACCACAAACCAGAATCTGGATTTGATGATAAATGGACCAACAGAGGAGGCTGTGGTCCTCCAACCTGTCAGCCTCATGAGGACAGATCTGATTTGATTTATTTATTCTGAACATTAAAAAAAACTAAAAAATAAATAATAATGATAATAATAATAATATAGAATATATATTGTAGGAGAAAAAACCCTACAAAACAAAGACAGAAGAGAAATCATAAACAGATTTACAATGAGAGATATAAAGTCACATTTCATGTGTGAACAGGAGCAGAAGAAGAAACAGCCTCAGTCTCAAACTGTACTAATCCATCACTGATCAGACTGGGACATAAACACACTCACACATTTACACAACTGCACTTCTTAAAATCTGAGGACCAATATTACCCTGTGTAGCAGTGACAGCAGCCTCAGCCTGAGGGAGCTGATCATGTCTGATATCTTTACTTTGTCTGATTTCTTCACGCAGTATGATTTCTTCCACAACATGAAGTCTCCAAAAGAATATAAACCCAAAAAGTCTAATTTATTTCCTTATGTAATAATAAGATGTGTTCACTTGCAGTAGGACATCTCCACGCTCTGTGCAGGTCCTCTTGGAAACCACACACAGGTTTTGGTTTTTAACTTCCATGCTGTAACATTTACTGTTATACATATACAGTTATTTTCCTTGTGCATGTGATAGTACATAAATAATATAATATTCCCCTCTGTAAACGTCCATCGTTGAAGCTGCTACAGGTTAATATTAATATCATCACTGCCATCTTGTGGCTGCAGGAGGAAACTACACCTAGAGACCACACTGACATCACTGACAAAATAAATTTTATTTATAACACACTGTTACAGTTGACAGCCAAACATTTCATCACAACCAGCTGCCGCTCCGTCTTTATTAAGCCTTGGTGTCTCACACATGAATCACATAAACATCATGACTGGATAAAGTTTTCAAATATCTGCTCAAGGATGACCTTGAAGACATTTCACCTGCAGAATGACCGTTTGTATGTCACTCACCTTCGTCTTTCTGTCACGCCTCCACAGTGAACGAAGAATCAGAAATGAACTCTGACCTATTTATGTCGGGCACTCTGATCTCCACACAGGAGACGTCAGTAACTGTGTGTAAGACTGAACTCTTTCACCACCACATTAACTGACCCGTCAGAGCCACTGAGACACACAGAAACACTCATCACTGTGTGATGGGTAACCTGAGTGATTTACAAACACAGCTTTCTTTGGTTTATCTCCTGCTGGAAACTGCTGCTGCATGCTGGGAAACTCTGATCATTTAGCCCCAAGATGCCACAGTATGTTGAGTGCACGATGACAGTGTTGTTTAGGGACGCACGATAACATCAGCACGTCATCTGAATCTGTCCATATCTGCTTTAAAACGAACTCTCAGATTCAGCCAACATGATTTTCCTAATTTAGCACAATGAACAAATATCACAGACACTGAACAGTGTTTCATGTCTCCATCTGCTGCTGGGCCGTCACCATCACAGTCTGTGTGTATGATATGATGTTAATTCATCTACAGACTTGATGATGATGATGACTGACATTAGGTGATGAAGAGTGGATATATCAACATCGCTTATTGGCAAAAAAAATCCAATATGGTGCATCAGTAGTGTTGTTTATTGGCCTTAAACTAATTAGGTGAAATCAATTTTATGAATTTTAGTCAAATGAATTCAAAACTCAGTTTTTATTTATTTTTTAGTTTTAATATCATTTTGACAATCTGTGTAGACTTTACTTTATAATTTAGTGTCATGGATTGATTACAGTGTGTGACAAACTCTCACACAGCTCACGCAGTAAAGTCAAAGTCTCATTTATCTCCTCATGTGATCAGTACTTCACAGAACACATGTATTTTCATTAAAACATTACAATTTAGAATGCTGACGTTCAAAGTAGTGCTGTCCCAAATACCATCTTTGATAGGAAGGCACTGATATAGATTTTTTCGACCGATATGAAAAGCATTAATTCCCCATTTTGTATTTCAAACAGAAGAATATAACCTGTAGTTTGTGTTCACCTGAGGCTGATAAAGGCTCAGATGATGTGAGAAAATATGTCTGATTTAATATTCCACAGCTCTGACTGAACCAAATCAACCTGACATCACTGCTGTGAACACAACAAACACACAGAACGATCCTTCAATGGATCCAACAACCACAGCTTTCACCTAGGAGGCAGGCGTTCACTGCCTGTAAGATCATAAAGCCAAACCCTGTTCTTTGTTCCTAAATGTAACCACGCGTGTGTGTTGTTGGAGGAAAGAAAACGCTGTCCTTGTTAAGTCAGTGAAAGCAGCCTGGCTTCGTATTATCGGCTGTAACTTTAATTATCAGAATAATGCGTGATTATAAAAATGTCCCATTATCAGCCAGTAATTTATCGGCCTGATATATATCGTGCTTCTCTAATGTTTGGGGCTTTAAAGCTTCAGGGAGAATTACCTGTGAAGATTCTAAACTTCAAAAGTCGTGGTCATTACTTATAAACTTTGCTGTTATTGTAGTTATGAGTCTGATGGGAGAGGACAAAATATACAATGAATGGCGCATCTGAAAACTGATCTGAATGTTGAAGCTTCCAAACACTTTGGACAGCCATAGTTCAAACGCATGTGCACGCTGAGGCACGTGACACGACCTGACATGTTTTAAATCATATGTTCTCCTGTTGTGGATTGTTGGTTCACCGTGGAGGCGTGCCAGAACACGTTTTCTCCACAGGTAAACATGTGATCATTAATCCATTTACAAACGGTCATTTTTCAGGTGAGGTTTTATTTTAAGCTCCTCTCACACTGTCCCTCTGTCAAATATAAATATGCTGTTTGGAAAAAGAGGATGATAGTTTAACCAGCAGTTTGAATGCTTGTGGTTCAGAGGTCAGAGGTCAGGTGAGGGAGGGTTTGGGTTGATATTTCACTCTGTTAAAGTCATCGACCGTCGTCTCTACGGGAGGCGTCTTCCAGTATTCCTCCAGACCCAGCGTCAGACACAGAGCGATGGCCGCCATCTGCAACACCAGCCATAAACTGTTTAATATCCAACACGCTCTGAGAAGAACATCATCTCTGGGCTTTTATCCTTCATTAAAATATACACAGAGGATACGAAGAAAAGACTGTGTCAAATATCTTGGAATATGTATTCTGTAAACAAACACTACCCTCCCCTCCTCCAGGTGTCTAACTGTAAAATGTTAACACATCAACTTTTATCATCTCAAACTCTGCAACAGAAAACAAAGAAGTTCTCTAGATTTTTATTTACCATAGCAGATATTATTAAAGGCAGAGCTCTTTTTTCCTTTACCTAAAATCTTCTGAAATCTTCACTTCTGAAAATGTTTAAAACACTTTCCTACAGACAGAAAAGCACAGAATATGTAGAAACTCTGGTGCAAAGTAGGAACCAACCGGAATACTTTAAACACTTTCCAGAGACTCACACTCTGTGTTGGAATGTGCTAGAAATTAATTCATCCTTATCCACATTTTCATAAGCGCCTCTAAAAGGGCATAATGAACTTTCCCACAAATACATAATGTTTTCAGAAATGCATGGCCTCTGGGACAAAGAGGGAACCTGCTCTAGAACATTTTAAACTCTTCCAGGAAGTCACATCACCTCCTTTCATAGAAACTTTGTCTTGAAACTACTGCTGCAACTTTAAGATACTTTTTTATGGAATTATTTTCTTAGAAGCTTGTCATGTTTCCAAAAACTCTTGAACTGTACTTAAAAATCATTTATATGTGAACTTTTACAGCATCTTTCTAACTCTTCACCAACTCATAAACACTTCTAGAAACTCTTCATCAGCTTTTTAAATTTGTAACACATCCAGAAATTCAGTAAGTGGCCCTCAAACTTATTACACTTTTAGAAACGTAACACTTGTACGATTTCCCGAATATCATACATATATATAAATATATATATATGTATGTATATATGTATGTATGGTACAAATGTTGCTATTATTGTCATGCCCCGGCTGAAGAGCTGAGTTATCTTTTTGTTTCTCCCAGTGTTCTTTGTCTTGTGATTCCGGTTTTATTTTGACACTCACCTCTTGTCTGGTTTCAGGTCCCTTCACTTCCTGCCCTTGTGCGTCTGTGTGATTACCTGGCCTGCCCTAATGTGTTGCACCTGTGTCTCGTTGTCTTCCCTCCTCCAGAGTATTTAGTCTCAGTGTTCCCTTCCCTCTGTGCCAGTTCGTCTTGTTCCTTAGTGTCAGCGTGTAGCCTCGTAGTTCCTGACCTGTTTTTGTCTTCGACCTCGCCTTTTGCCTACAGATTTGAATTCTCTTGGTGTCCTGACTGATCTCCTGTGTACCGATCCTGCTGTGATTAAAGGACTGATTTTTTGAACTTGCCTGCTGTGTTAGTCTTCATTTTGAGTCCAAGCTGTTGTTCAGTCCTTGACAGTTATGAAATGTATTATTATTTTCTGGGATTGTATTCACCCAGCATAAATGTTGTTTTAATTATCAGGCACTTTCCTGAAGATTTATTTCCCTAAAGAATATTGTTTTCTATAAATGATGTCTTATTTTTATTTAGTAAGTTGTTGTCATGTTTTGTAGGATAATGTGCAAAGTGCCACACATTTAAAACATGTTTATCTAAAATATGATTTGGTGATTAAAATATGTGATAAACGATATCAAATGGCTCTTATAATACACACAGTATTTTTCTCAGACGATGGTGAAACATTGAGATGAAATTCTGCTCAGTTTCGACTGTTTTCTGAGTGTTTTCTTACCAGTCAACTAATGTAAGTTTAAACTTTGTGTTAACGTCAGAGACATTAGGAAGTCTGCAGTGAATATATACAATGTCATAATAAAGTTTGAACGTAACAACAAAAGCAGGACAGAAGAGTTAAATTGAACAGGAAGGCGGCGTGTAAACGGTACCGTGATGGTGGCGAAGGCTGAAATGATTCCTATCCTGAGTTTGATGGGGAAGCTCAGGTAGCTCTTCAGGATGGGACCACAGGGCTGCAGGTCAAAGGTCAACATCAATAAAAAAACATGCTGAAGTACATCAGGAAAACTCTCTGTTAATCCTCCACAGTGAGGTCAGAGGTCAGCGTCAGGTAAGGACAAGGACGAGGACTTGTTGAAAGTCAGACGCAGTCTGGTGAAAGCTCAAATCAACATCAGTGTTTTCAGACAGGAGCTGAGCAAAAAAATATGATATGTGAAAGTGTGTAAACATAAATGTGAAGTGCTGCAGTCGTAAAGAGAAGAACCAGAAAGACCTCTGCTCAAAGACAGGAAATAAAACATGAAGCACAGGAAGAGGAAGGAAGGAAGGAAGGAAGGAAGGAAAGGAAACTCAAGAAGAAGTGTCACAGAGAAGAGAGATAGAAGAGGGGAAAAATATCACGAAGCAGCAGAAGTTACAGACCGTGAAAAAGAGAATGAACTCCTGTAGTTGAGTTACCTCGGAGTGAACCCACACTTTATCTGTGACCTTTGGGGTCGGAGGGGAAAGGTCACCACCCACCATCACACAGGGCCCCTCTGAGCTCGAGTTACCGGGCTGGGAGCTGAGAGACAAAGATCGAGAAGAAAACCTGAGCAACATCTCCAGAAAACAGCCGAGACCAGAGCCACAAAACCTTAAAAGATCTCAAATGTTGAGAATCCAGAATTCCTTCTAGAAGCTCCAAACCCTGCAGGGAGAAACTCAAAAACAACTATTTAAAAATTTGTCTAACTTTCAAAGTCTTCTAGAAACTTTTCAAGAAACTTACTAACTTTACAAAAAGCTTGTTAAAGTGTCTGGAAAATCATCAAATCATTAAGATGTATAAAACAACTTGTAAAATCTACTAGAAGCTCAAAAGCTCTTTGAGTAACTACACATCAGAGAAATCCAGAGGTTCTTCTAGTAACTCGCACGTGTTAGAGAAACTAAAACTAATCTAGAGATCCACAAATTCTTCTAACTTTCAACATACTCTAAAAACTTTTTTTTTTAAAACTCACAAACTCTACAAGGAGCTTGCCAACGCGTCTGGAAAATCAGAAAATCATTAAGATGTATACATCTTTCTAGAAATTTGCCAAAGTCAGTTATTCTTCTAGAAACTCAAAACATTTTAGAGAAACTCAAACTCTGTTAGGAATCCAGAACTATTTTGAGAAATCTCAAAAACTCAGAAATCTCAGAAATTTGTCAAGAAGCTCAAAAACTCACCCAGAAATCCAGAAAGACTGAAATGCACTGACTCAAATAAATCTAAAATAATTTCCTAACGCTACAAGAACCATTTAGAAATTTAGACACTCCTCGAACTTTAGAAGAAAAAAATCTCAAACACTTTTCAAGAAATTTACAACTAACTTGTGAACATGTTTACAAAATTGTAAAATCATCAAGATTTATAAATTCTAGAAACTTAACAAAAATATTCTAAAATTTTTAAGAAAACAAAACTCTTCAGCAAACTTTCAAACTATTTTAGAAGCTCAAAAACTCTTACATTACTTAAACAGAAATAACTGAAATCCAAACTTTTTTCTAGAAGCTCAAATGCTACAGGCTTAAAAACTTGCACAGAAATCCAGAAAATCTCTCAGAAACTTGCTAAGTCCAATTAAAACTATAAACCTTTCATACTTTTAACTCTTATTCTTTGAGAAATCCATTTTTTTTTACTTTTTGATATCCAGAAATTTGTCTAGAAGCTGAAAGACTTGTCCAGAAAACCTGAAAGACTTTCAGAAACTTGCTTACTCAAATACATTTAAAAAAATTCCTGAGTTTACCAAAACCTTCTAGAAATTAAGAAACGCATCAAACTTTTGAAGAAAAAAATCTCAAACTTTCCAAAAAATTTACAAAAAACTCATAGAGATGTCTAGAAAATTGTAAAATCAAGATTTATAAATTCTAGAAACTTGAAAATCGGAGAAATCTAGAAATTGCTCTAGTACCTCTAATGTGTTAAGAAAAACTGAAATAGTTCTGGGAATCCAAAAATTCTTTAAGAAACTCAAAAAACTCTTTTTGAAATCCAGAAATTCGTCAAGAAGCTCAAGCACAGAAATCCAGAAAAAATTTCAGAAACGCGCAAAATCTTCTAAAAACTCAGGCCTTCCTCAATTTACAAGAAACTTCTCAAACTTCAAAACGTTCAGTCTTCAAAAATCTCAAAAAACTTTAGAAGAAATTTACATTAATTTTGTAAATGTGTCGAGAAAATTCTTCCAGAAACTTAAACAATCTCAAATGATCAACTTTTTTTTAGAGCTGTAAAGCAAGTGTAGAACCTTAGAGTTTTCCATGTGTCTCACCTGTGCTGCAGGTCGGAGACAGCAGGTGTGCACAAACAGGTGTCAGGAAGTTGATTCTCCCAGTCCTCAAAACTCCTCAAACCACAACAAGAGTCCTGAGAAACACACAAGTCCAGTCCTCAGTGTGATTCTGACCAGTTTAGATTAAAGAAAGATCCGTCATCATTTTGGAACATTTAAAACATCTGAAAGCTTAAAGTATTTACTTTGTTAGCAGAGAAATAATCTCCTGTCAAACTGTGATGAATTATTCTCTAACTGTCCTGATAGTGACAGTTTACAGCTGGTCATTTGTGTGTGTGTGGTGAGACACACAGAACTGATGATAAACATTCAGTTAATGGTTCTAAGGAGTTGGAAAACTGTAAGTATTCATAGTGTTGGGTGATAACAGGTAAGAACTCTGGGTAACTTTTCAGCCTGGACCCTCTTTTCACATGTTTCTGTGTCTCAGTGACGGATGGGAACAACAGCTGTTGAAACTGGTCCAGTATGTAGAGAGAGGCTGTTTCTGGTTAAACACAAAGGATCTTCCTCTTTAACACAAAGCTCTATCTCTGTAGGGATCCTTTCATAATGATGTCAGACACTTAGAATAACAGTCTGAGCCTGTCAGTGACAAAAACAAACACTGACGCTGTGAACAGAGTGGTTACATTACAGCCTGGTTCACTCAGTGCGTTTACATGCAGCTTGAGAAAAACAAACAAACAAACACCATGGCAACCGAGAAGCTGAGGACGCACTTCTGGACGGACGAGGAAACTACATTCATGCTCCGACAGCTAAAGGAGCTAAACATTTTTCCGGAGAGTAGGAAAACGAAAAACGTGGATTTAGTTAATTTAATTTATTATTCCTCTTCAGGTCAACAGGAACTAGTTCAATACGCACTATATTAAAAAGGACACAGCGCCACCTATCGAGGTGAAGTCAGACGTACTTGGTCAGAAATTCGATTTCCTCTTTCTGCATGTATACTCAGACAAGACGAGAAGTCCGACTTGACTGATTAGCCGAGCTATGAGCTTAGCTCCACTACTGCGAGCGTGTAAATGTACTGAGTGCTGCAGCCTCTGTCTACATACTGGACCAGCTTCAACAACTGTTGCTCCCATCACGCTGAGACACACAAACATGGACTAACAGGGTCCAGAGGTCTGGACCACAAAGCAGGATTTGGAGTTAGCGAGGTGACTGCAGGGTTAACTCTGGTTCTCTGATTCATCAGTGCAGCTCAGAATAACATGAGACAGCTGTGTGATGAGATATTTCATTAGTAAAATAATCCACACACTGTTAATCAGCTCTGGTTATTATCAATAAACATTTGGCTCAGACACACGTCGTCAGTCAGTAACTCCTCCTCCTCATCTTCAACTAAACAGCAAACATGCTGATGTCACATACAGCTCAGAGTGTTGTTTACACCCACACCTCTGACATGTTACTGACTTATTGTAGTTGACTCAACTAGTTGATAACCAGCTCTGTAGTCCTGGTTATCAGGCGGCAGATGTGACGGTTAGTCAGACCAGATAATGAGAGGATATGCTGGATGAGATCAACTGTCTTCATAGTGTCGAGGCCTCAGGTAGTGAGACACAAAGTTATCCTGCTTTATGTCTGCTGTTTCTGTCTGTGTCTTACGGAGGCCTGGAGTTTGCTCAGTTCACTCTGGATGTAACGCTCCGCCCTGTGGAGGGGGGTTACGTTCAGAAACACCTCGTCCACTGCTCCGTCCATCTGCAGGACAGACACACAGCAACAGTGAAGACTGATTCAGTGCAAACACAGTTTTATATTTTTAAGCTTTCTGTGTAAAGAGACATTCAATTCTGTATAAACACAATTTCTAATAACTACACTCAACCTATCAATCAATCAATCAATCAATTTTATTTATAAAGCCCAATATCACAAATCACAATTTGCCTCAGAGGGCTTTACAGCATACAACATCCCTCTGTCCTTAGGACCCTCACAGCGGCTAAGGAAAAACTCCCCCAAAAAAAACCCTTTAACGGGGAGAAAAAACCTACAGCCTGTCTGTCTGTCTGTCTGTCTGTCTGTCTGTCTTCAGCTCACAGATTAACAACATGTCTGCAGTTAAACGTGTTCTGTGGTCGCTCACTGATGTTTAAATGAAACTCAGATTAACGGGACAGCTGTCAAACAGCTGGGCTCATAAAATATGGTGTGATGTCACTGCAGCCTGCAGGGGGCAGCACAGACAGGTAGAGACACAGACAGGTAGAGTCACAGACAGGTAGAGACACAGACAGGTAGAGTCACAGAGAGGTAGAGACACAGACAGGTAGAGACACAGACAGGTAGAGTCACAGACAGGTAGAGACACAGACAGGTAGAGACACAGACAGGTAGAGACACAGAGAGGTAGAGACACAGACAGGTAGAGACACAGACAGGTAGAGACACAGACAGGTAGAGTCACAGAGAGGTAGAGACACAGACAGGTAGAGTCACAGACAGGTAGAGACACAGACAGGTAGAGTCACAGAGAGGTAGAGACACAGACAGGTAGAGTCACAGACAGGTAGAGTCACAGACAGGTAGAGACACAGACAGGTAGAGTCACAGACAGGTAGAGTCACAGAGAGGTAGAGACACAGACAGGTAGAGTCACAGACAGGTAGAGACACAGACAGGTAGAGTCACAGAGAGGTAGAGACAGAGACAGGTAGAGACACAGACAGGTAGAGTCACAGACAGGTAGAGACACAGACAGGTAGAGTCACAGAGAGGTAGAGACACAGAGAGGTAGAGACACAGACAAGTAGAGTCACAGACAGGTAGAGACACAGACAGGTAGAGTCACAGACAGGTAGAGTCACAGAGAGGTAGAGACACAGACAGGTAGAGTCACAGACAGGTAGAGACACAGACAGGTAGAGTCACAGAGAGGTAGAGACACAGAGAGGTAGAGACACAGACAGGTAGAGACACAGACAGGTAGAGTCACAGACAGGCAGAGTCACAGAGAGGTAGAGACACAGAGAGGTAGAGACACAGACAGGTAGAGACACAGACAGGTAGAGTCACAGACAGGTAGAGACACAGACAGGTAGAGACACAGACAGGTAGAGTCACAGAGAGGTAGAGACACAGACAGGTAGAGTCACAGACAGGTAGAGACACAGACAGGTAGAGTCACAGAGAGGTAGAGACACAGACAGGTAGAGTCACAGACAGGTAGAGTCACAGACAGGTAGAGACACAGACAGGTAGAGTCACAGACAGGTAGAGTCACAGAGAGGTAGAGACACAGACAGGTAGAGTCACAGACAGGTAGAGACACAGACAGGTAGAGTCACAGAGAGGTAGAGACAGAGACAGGTAGAGACACAGACAGGTAGAGTCACAGACAGGTAGAGACACAGACAGGTAGAGTCACAGAGAGGTAGAGACACAGAGAGGTAGAGACACAGACAAGTAGAGTCACAGACAGGTAGAGACACAGACAGGTAGAGTCACAGACAGGTAGAGTCACAGAGAGGTAGAGACACAGACAGGTAGAGTCACAGACAGGTAGAGACACAGACAGGTAGAGTCACAGAGAGGTAGAGACACAGAGAGGTAGAGACACAGACAGGTAGAGACACAGACAGGTAGAGTCACAGACAGGCAGAGTCACAGAGAGGTAGAGACACAGAGAGGTAGAGACACAGACAGGTAGAGACACAGACAGGTAGAGTCACAGACAGGTAGAGACACAGACAGGTAGAGACACAGACAGGTAGAGTCACAGACAGGCAGAGTCACAGAGAGGTAGAGACACAGACAGGTAGAGTCACAGACAGGTAGAGACACCTGAGCTTGAACCTGAACCAGCGGCGAGGCGACGACCATCATAGCCACGAACTCCACGAATATCAGAGCAGAGAACTGCAGAGATTATGACAGGTTAGCTCCGCCCCCTCTGTGTGTGTGTGTTCTTGTACATGCTACATAGTGAGGACCAAAAGCTGTATTTTAGCCACAAAGTGAGGACATTTTTGGAAAGTGAGGACATTTTGGTCGGTCCTCACTTTTTCATAGGCCTGTTTTAGGGTTAGGACTTGGTTTCAGGGTTAGGGTTAGAATTAGGTTTTGGTTAGGGTAAGGGGCTAGGAAATGCAGTATGACAATCAGGGTCCTCACAAAGATAGAAGTACACGAATGTGTGTGTGTGTGTGTGTGTGTGTGTGTGTGTGTGTGTGTGTGTGTGTGTGTGTGTGTGTGTGTCTCACCACCAGCAGCAGAGGTTTGAGGTCTAAAGACGCAGCACAGATGCCCATGATAGATAAAACCACTGTGATGGGACCGAACACCTGCAGGACCAGTAAGCCGTCACTACTGGACAACTGGTCAAACAACTGGGAGACACAGAGACCAGAAAAAAACAAATCTGATTTAAGACGCAGATTTTGTTTCTTTTTCTCATAAAATCATTTATCCTTTAACAGAAATCATTTCAGAGCTCTGTGATTGGATGTTTCTTTGTGAAATTCATGCTGAGAGTCGTAGTTAACGTCTCATATTTTCCTTCTAAGTCCAGAAGCTTGAACATTTTATTAAAAAAACAAATCATGTATTTTCAAACATGATAGTAAAAAATAAAAAATGATGCAGCAGAAGAGATATTTCCAGATTATTCCAAACATTCTTCTTCCTGGTTAAAACCTGTCGCCTACATTACCCATGATGCAGCTTGACCTTCAGCAGGATTCAGGTGTGTTATGCTAGCAGCTAATGTAGCCTGGAGCGTTAGCCTGCAGCAGAGGTCTGATATTATCTAACACAGAGACACCTGTCATAATCAACACATGCTTTAATCCATAAAGTACAAAGTGGAAGGAAAGTTAATTCACTCTTTGATGAATAAAAATGTTCTGGACCATAAAAATAATCATGATATTAAAATGGGGCAAATAAAAAAAATGAATTATTTAAAATAAAATATTTTATATTCTATCTTTATTCTAATTGTATAGATGATAGGCTAATTATTATAATATACCTAATATTTATTTGTTTTAATTATATCTTAACATTAATTGTATCTCTATTACAATTTGATAGGTTGTCTTAAAAAATTAATTATATCTTTATTTTTAATAATGTAGGGGATTTTACATTTATTTGATTTATTTATTTTAACTGTATCTTTCTTTTAACTTTACAAATTATTATTATTTATATAATGTATCTAATGTAATATGTTATGTTATCTTAATTAACCACTTTCATAAATATATTGATTATCATATGTTATAATTATGTATAAAATGTTTATTCAATATTTATTCTAATTACATCTTTTATATCAGATTGATCTAATATTTACAAAATATTTATTTGAATCAAATTCTAATAATCTATCAATAATCTAATATCTTTATTTTAATTCCATAGAAAAAAATCTAATAATATATCGGTTTACTCTAATTATATTGATTATTTTCTGATGTTTTGAAAATAATTATTTGTAATTATATAGGCTACGCCTCTTAATTTTTATTATGCTGATAAGTATTATTTTTTAGATAGTATTTATTTGTCTTTATTATAATTATATAGATTATGATTTATCTAATATTGATTAATATTTTAATTCTATTGGTTTGAATTGTTAAAATGTAACTTATATTTATTTTTAAATATTTAACTGATATATATATAAAATGTATAAATATTGAAATTATTACAATTGTTGAAATTAACTTATATTTATGATTATGATTTATCTAATATTATATTATGTTATATTTATTTATAGTATAATTATATAGATTATATTAACCATGATTTATTTTAATTATTAAATGTCCACACTGCATCCCAAAAAATATATATAAAATAAATATTATATATTATTTATTTAAAAAAATATTCCAATGATTTAATTAAGTTGAGATGGACCTAGTAGTGATTTCAGTTTTTACTTATTCAGTTATTTCATTGTTTTTTCCCCCCTAATTTTTAGGTATAGATTTATAAATGCTGACTTTATGTATTTCCTAGTTGATGCAGTTTATCAGTAATTAGTTGAATCCCTGGTCTATTAAGATCATTTTGTCCCATCTGGTTTGTGGAAGCAGACAGTTGCTCCAACAACAGACCAACAGGCGGCACTGGCAATAAAACCTTGATTTTATTTGTTGGGGTTAAACACACACACACACACGGTTACCTCGGCAACTGGCGTGTTGCCATCGATGGAGGAAAATCCGACGCCGATCATCACCACACCAGACACCTGCAGAGACATAATGAAGTGGGATTAAAGTGCTGTGACTGAGTGTTGTTGGCTCTCACTGACGGAGGAAGTCTTTAACTGCAGCAACATTCCTGAGAAACTGTTTCCCCCGAGAGACGCTCGTCAGACTCCCATCAGCCCCTGCTCTGACGTCCTCTGTCCCACAGCCGCTCCAAACTCTCACTTAAGTTAAAGTTTCCACGGCTCACAGCAGCAGCTTCAGGAAATATTCTCACACTGAATCAGTTTCTGGGAACAAGATTGTATCTCAACGTCATGAGTTGTTTCAGCTACTGTAGCTTCAACTTATTTATCATCATGAGCAGATCTCAGGCTGCCTCCAACATCCAGCATTCAGTAGCTTCTACAGACAAAAACAAGCAGGTCACAATGACAATCTGAGATGTCATATATTTAAATTAATACATATAAACTGTGATGTAAACATGTAAATGTATAGACTGTGTGTAGTGAATAAAATACATATACACAGAGAAAGAGAGAGAAATGTGAACAGGCTGTAAAACTAATAAAAATACAATATAGAAGTAAAGGTCCGATGCAACAGCAGATAAAGACACTGATGTGATCAGATTCTGAATCTGTTCTACGCGTCATAAACATCAAAGACAAAATAAATATTTGCAAAACAAACAACGACAAAAAGAAAAGATCCAACCATGACAAAAAAAAAACAGATTCAATCCATCCTAAAAATGTGACGAGAAAAAATATAAAATCATCAATCAATCACCAGTAAAATATAAAAATAAGGTCAACAAACTATAACAAACTACATCATATAACACAAACAAGATGTGGTCACTAACGACTGTAATCAGCTCATATCATGTAAACAACAACAACACATGAGTCAAAACAGGAAGCAGGAAAACAGAAATCACCACAACAGAATGTCATCAGTTTTAACTGAGGCTGAATATATCAGAATTAAAAAGCTGCTTTGCAGCTGGTCATAATAATATTAAAGACACATCCTGAACCTTTATTAGATAAAGTGACATGTTTAGATTGTTTACCATTTCATCCTCATTTATTTTGAATATTTCATCAGTGGACGGAGGAGGAGGAACGGAGGGAGGGGGAGGAAGAGGAAGGAACATGAAGCCTAAACAAAGATTAACCACTAATTACACAGCTGAGCACATATTATTATGTAACGTTATGTTTTTACACAAACACATGACAGAAACATTTTTTCCTCTTAAAAGACGCTGTTAAAAAATGTACGGTTTAAAAAAAAACTGTCAGCGCTCACTAGTGGACAATCTGAGTAACAGCAACACTTTCTAAATGTACTTAAACACATCTTTTATTGTCCATTGCTAACTTGTGTTGATACTGATAAAAAAATCATCTAACCTTACTTGTATCATATATTGGTTATTGTAATTCAGAGTGTTTGGTGGAGAACAAATATTCACGGTAAAACAAAATGGAGGTGAATTTACACCGAAAATAGAAATAATAAAGACAAATAATATAATGATATAAACTATATAATAATCATAATATATAACATGGCAAATAAATATAATAAATGAGGTAGATTAAGGCAACAAAAATGTTTTAACGAGAGTATTATAATAATTATATTATAATATTAAACATAACAATAGAACAATAGTCACAAAACATTTTAATAAGGAGCCGAGCTAAAGATGTTTAAACTTTAAAGATTGCATCATTTTCTGCAATAAAATCCAAAATACAAAGAAAAAACATCATCAGTTTGGTTCTGTGACGTCAGCAGATGTAAAGCAGCGTGTCATCAGCATAGTATCATCAGTAAAATACTGGATATAGATTAAATTTTAAAAAAAATTAGAGGCTCTAAAATTGATCCCTGAGGAACACCAGAACTTATTTTAGAGTGTTTTTAGAAATGATTGAGACAAAGAGCTTCTTACAAAAAGAACAAGAAACGAATCAGTTAAAAACGCTTTCAGATAATTCTACATGTTTCTTTAATATCTGATGATTAACTGTGTCAGAAGCAGTATTCAGATAAGTTCAAGTTTATCTGCATCTCAGTTTATCCTTAAAACATCAACTACTTTTACTTTTACTATAACGTTGACAGCCAGATTATTGTTTGTGTTAAAGAAATTGAAATTATGAGGACAGTTTTTCAGTACTTACAGAGTGCAAAGTTACTTGGTATGTCTTTAATACACTGAGTAATAATTACAAATATATTGATTTAAACAGAATTTTAATGTTAATTAAATGCTCTTCCGTAGCTGAATCATGATCATCAAAAATGTTTTGTATTTTAAATATTATTTGGCAACCAGCAACTGAAGTTGTCAAATAAATGTCACAGATTAATAAACATATACAGAACGTAAATATATTTCAGCAGACATCAGACAGGTTGAATATGAATCCTCGAGTCTGCTTAGCAAAAACATGTTTTAATTGTTAATTATAATTAATTTCTTGAAGGTTAATTGATGAAGTACATATTAACTCTGTAAAGCGATGACCACTGGGCTGACGATGAAGAACATGCGATATGATAGAAAGTTCTACTCAATGTAAAATTGATTTATCTTAGAAAACAATTACAACAAACTTTAAACCTCAGTTTACAAAGTGAGTGTGAAATAAACATGATGACATTAGAATGCTCTCATCAATCAGATTTAATTCATATTTACAGTTACATTTTTATCTCCAGCATCTATATCCTCACATTTTGTATTCTGTAGAAAAGTTTTGCCGATATATTTTTTTTAAATCCATCTAAGGCAGCGCTGAGTTTAACTGAACAAAAATAAAACACGAGTTTTAAGAACATTTTTAATTTTCTCTCCTAATAAATCCCCGTCCACTGTCACTCATCATCACCACATCCATCATACCCAAACACAAACATGCTGTTAGCGGCTAGCTGTTAGCTGTTAGCGGTTAGCAGTTAGCTTACCAGTAGCAGCACAGTGACACAGATGGCGAGTCCTCGTAAGTAACTCCTGCAGCGAGCCATGACCGCCGTCTGTGAGAGCCGAGCTAAAATAGAAACAGAGCAAAGACCAGAGCCGACTCTGTGTGTGTGTGTGTGTGTGTGTGTGTGTGTGTGTGTGTGTGTGTGTGATGGATGTTGTTTAAAGCTCAGGAGTGTTTGGCTGCAGGACGAAGAACATGACCAAGTTTGGAAGATCAGCTGGAGAGGAGAGGAGAGGAGAGGAGAAGAGAGGAGAGGAGAGGAGAGGAAACAAGGGAGGAGAGGAGAGGAAATTAGTAGGGGAAACAAGGAGAAAGGGAAGAGGAGGTGAGGGAGCAAGAAGGAACAAGAGTAGAGGAGAGGAGGTAACAGTTTTACCTGACGAAGAGGAGGAGAGAGAGATTGAGAAGCAGATATGAAGGAAGGAAGAAAAACAAGGAGGTAGGAGAGAGAGACGGATGAAAAACAAAGTGATGAAGATGAAAGAAGGAACGAGTGTAAAGGATGAAGAAGAGGATGTGTAATCCAATCACAGTGTGGTAAAGATAAAGTGTTTCAGATGAAGATGAGGAAGAGGATGTGTAATGTAATAACGGTGCTGTATAAATAAACAGAGCAGGAACAGGTTGAAACAGTCTGACGTCATGGAGCTGCAGACTCAACACAGACGCCTCCTCATTAACTCCTTCCTCCAGTGTTTACTGGTCTCCTCCCAGTGCTGCTGATCACAGAGCAGCTCAGACTGGTCCACACTGTCCGCACAGGAGACTCATGTTTATCAGACAAGTTACTGACAGTTCAGAGTAAAAGTACTTTATCAGAGTATTTCTACTTCCACTCGCATTCACTTACAAGTGAACCCTGGTGTGGTTCACTTACAGTGGGAGATGCAAACGGACTATTAAGTGGACCAAAGAGAGGAAGTGGACCAAAGAGAGGAAGTGACGTCGAGCGCAGTGCTTTTTGGGTAGAAAAAAACAAAGCCAACAGCACGAAAAGGGAGAAGCAGAGGTAAAAAAAGAAAAAAATCATAAAATGTCTGGTGAGCAGACGTGGAGCAGGTTTGAACACCAAAGTAAAAACAGAAACCCGTGCCGTTGTCCAGGAGGTCTGGTCCACTTTAAAAAGTGTAGGGTGAAAGTGAACTGAACCAAATGAAGGGGTGACATTTTTCGACATTCGAACCGAGTCCCCCGGACTATCCTGGTGTGGATGTGCCCTAAGTGCGAAATACCCGTCAATATTCGGGGGGGGGGCCCCATCTCCCAATTGTTGCGTAATACCGATCTAAATTTTCTCAATATGCAGTAAGCCTATAACGTTATATTTCATGGATGCAAGCCAAGATAATAAGTCTATAGCCTTCATGACAACACACACACACGCACACGCTTAACAACTTTTGATAATCCCATATGTATTTGTAAAGCAAAACTGACATAGGAGGTTGCATTGGCTAAAGCTGTTTGGATGCACGTTGTTTTAGTCTTATAACAAGGAGAGTGTTACCCGGCTGAAAAGTGACAAAGAAATGGGGCAGGAGACAGTGAGGCAATTCACAGTTAGGGTTTAATTATGCGAAAAGTATATATAACCAAAATTATCTCAACAGACAACAGAACAAAACACAAAGCAAAGCTCCCGCCGCTTCTCTCGAAGGCCAGGCCTTTTTGGTTGTGAACCCAAAGTGTGTGAGTGATACACTCTGGTTTAGCTTTCGCTTGCTAGCCATTTTTAGTATGACTTCCACGTTACGTCTTTCTTCTGTTTGGCGCACATGGCTAATTTGCATATGTGCACAGGAGTGGCTGGCTCTGCTTGGCAAACATATTCCTGAATAAATGTTTTGAATTCTGAGTACTGGACACGGTGAGCTTAAAAACATTTTAGTGACTGTTAGTGACAAAAAACATTATATTTTATATATTCTTTTTTTTTTTTGACAAAATTTGAGACCCCCTTCAAGTTTTGCTTTTGAGGCTTTCAGGAGGTCTCATGGGTTAATCGAGGGAGCAGGGCCCGCCCGAGCCCCCCCGTATTTCGCACACTGGCTCTAAGGTATATTTATATTGGGCCCAGTCTCCAGCACATGTGATCATCTCTCCAATGGCAAGACGGACATACTTTTACACACTACATGGTGACGTCAGGGCTCTGTGTGTGCAGCGTAAACCTCTACTCTAAGGATGTACCTGTACCTGTGCTCACAGCTCAGTACAAAATGATGTGGATTTAGAGGGATATCAATCCCAAATGTTTTCTCAACCTCCTGAGACCCTGTGAGGACATGATGACATCACAGTTTGGAAGACAACGCTTCGGGGAGTGTTGTTGCCATGAGGGTGGTGTACTTGGTCTGCAGTGGTGTCTGGGTCGGTGGAGGGCGTCAAGTGGCATCTACATGTATGGCAGGACCAAAACTTTCCCAGCAGAACATTGCATTGCAAAATGATCGATTTTATTCACGTCACCAGTCAGTGGTTTTAATGTTTTGGCTGATCAGTGTATTGATGCTAAACATAATTACGTATGTGTGTGTGTTGGCTAAACATAACCACAGGTGTGTGTTGGCTAAGCGTAACCATCAGTTGGTGGTGTTGTACTGACATAGTGCTTTTATTTTGAAAGAGACTGTATGCAAACTGTACATTTCCTGTGAAAACAGAAGTGTATTTTGAAAACAGACAATGCATGTAACAGGCTGAAGTTGACACGGCGTCCCAGAACGTCAACAACCAACACACCCAGGGTACCTTGGACGTCATATGTGGACGTGGAGAGTCCATGACCAAACGTGGACATGTGACGAGGTCACAGTGAGGATGATGATGGACAGGATGTTATGCTAATAGAACTATCGCACATTCACATACAGGTCGTTTTTTCATGTACGTTTACATCACCAAAGGTTTCTGACACAATCACTGTGCTGCTGCCAGAGGAGCCGCTGAATGAGTTCCCTCTGAGTGGACGCCACAGTTTATTCCACACTACTGAAGCTCCTCCTCTTTTTGGAACCACCGCAGAGTCCATAATCACTTCACTGTCAGCCATGTTTGTTGTTGCCATGGGTAACAGTATGACGTCAACATGCTAACAGTTTGAAATATGGCAAGTATCACAATATGAATTTTTCATATTAAAGATTAGAGGAGACACTGATGAGACTCAGGAGAGGCCCAGGACGATCAGCAGGGCTCGTAGTCTAATTAAAGAAAAAATTTTAAGGTCCACTCGTTAGCTTTTTCCCTGCAGCTTTCAAACACGTATCAGTGCTGTCCTCCGTCAGGTGCTCTGCTCAGTTTCAAAGTGAACTGTGATGTGGTCAGGTGACAACTGAGAAACGACAGGTGATGCAGCTGAGAGCACCAGGTGAAGCCAGTAAGAGGACTTTGAGTAAAGAATGTCTTTGTCAGAGTAAGACAAATTAAAGTTTGTTTAACTTCTGTGTACTAATAACACGTCAGACTTATTATTCATAATATTTCATCTATGAAATACTGACTTCATTATTTGTTGTATTGTCGTTCCATATAGTTATACTTGACAGCAGCATGTGAGACGTAGTGGGAGCCTGTTGAGGAGATATAATACAATAAAATAGAAGAGAAAGGAATTCAGTGGAGTCATTAAGCTCAGTGCTGTGTTGACTTTAGACTAAAAATAACTGAAGGGGACAGACTGACTGTCTGTGTGTGTGTGTGTGTATGTGTGTGTGTGTGAGTGTGTGAGTGTGTTTCCACGTCGTATCCTTACAAAGTGATAATGAAGATAAACAGTGAGGGACACTGCAGCTGCTCACCGTGCTCACATGTGACGGAACATTTTCATCCATCTCTCTCCGTCGCTCGCAGCGTAAACATCCATCAGATCTGCTGCAGACCTGACGGAGCGCTCGCTCTGTGAGTCACTGTCTAATGTTGTGAGTGTGTCGTTAACATGTCAGCCTGCAGAGGGCGCCATCAGGACTGTATGCTGTTGATGGGCATCCTGTTTAAACGGGTACTCAAATGATTCGCTGCAGTAGAAGTACAAATACCACAGAAATACTCTGTGACAGCAGAAGTCCTTCTCTGAAAATGTTCCCTCAGTAAAGTCTGTAAGTTTATTCAGTAAAATGTAGTTAAAGTATTTAGAGTGTCACACTGTGACTGTGTGACACGTTTACATGTGATGTCATCAGGTGATTCTGACTCATTCAGGTAAAGGCTGGATTTTACTGTTGGGGTTGTTTGAGGTGGAGCTCAGCCTGAGTTATTAGCTAATGGTTATTATCTCCACCTGGGCCCTGTCTCAGAGAGCAGGGTCCAAAAACTCTGAGTCTGATCCTGGTCTCTGAGTCTGAGCTGAGTCTGATCCTGGTCTCTGAGCTGACTGAGTCTGATCCTGGTCTCTGAGCTGACTGAGCCTGATCCTGGTCTCTGAGCTGACTGAGCCTGATCCTGGTCTCTGAGCTGACTGAGCTTGATCCTGGTCTCTGAGCTGACTGAGCCTGATCCTGGTCTCTGAGCTGACTGAGCCTGATCCTGGTCTCTGAACTGACTGAGCCTGATCCTGGTCTCTGAGCTGACTGAGCCTGATCCTGGTCTCTGAGCTGACTGAGCCTGATCCTGGTCTCTGAACTGACTGAGCCTGATCCTGGTCTCTGAGTCTGAGCTGAGAGTTTTCGGTGCCAGAACAGCTGATTAGAATTCAGCCTGAGAGATGGTCTGGTGTTATCAAGACAGCGTCCTTGCTCCAAAAACTAGTAAGTGAACCTTTGAGTGTGGATTCTTTTCTTAAAGTTGACTGAGCACATGAGACGACTGTCACACTGGATCCCGTGAAGCTCTGTAGATGCTCAGTGTTGAACTTTAGGTACTTGAGAGTTTTTATTCCTGTAATAAAGAACAGTTTGGATTTATCTGGTGGAGGAAGGGAACAGAGACCTGGCATTTATCAGAGACTCACTTCACCTGTGACACAGACAGGAAGTCAGACAGCTGAACTTCATCATGTGAAGTGGTGATAAAACCATTGAAGCAGCAGGCTGCAGCACAGGAACACATCAGGTTCAATGTGTCGATAGAAAACAAACTGCATCCTCCGTTGTATTATGACATCACTCCAACATGGACCCAGCGCTGTGTTTCAGAAACAACCCAAGGTGGGTAAAATTCAACCCAACATATTCTAGAGTGTAACATCAAACCCTGTCATTGGGGTAACACGTAGAAGACAAAACGTGTCTGCTTCAGTAATAGTTTGATATTTTGGGAACTGAACAAAAAAAAACAACCTTTTAATGATAATAAAGGACAGCACGGTGTTTATTGGGTGGAAGGTGTGACCTCACATCTTTACGTCTACCATGAGCTGTGTGGGTTCCCCCACATGTTTTACACTAATAAAAATCTCACTTAATTTGGCAAAAAAAAAACCAATCCATCTTTTTTGAGACAAAGAAAATAACTTGGACAACGTTTGATTCGACAGGTCATTGTTCCTTGGTGGTGTTTGTGTGTTAGAAAGTTGAAGAATAAAAAAATCTCTGGATGGTGAGAACTCTGATATATCACTCATAAAAGAAGTCACTCCAGTCAAACCATTTACTGATAAATCCTGTCTTACTGGTACTTTTCCTGATCAAATGGCTAAAGTGGTTCCAACCTATAAAAGAGTAACAAGCATGTTGTATGAAATGACAGACCTGTGTCATCCCTACCTCACCTTTCTAAAAGACTTGAAAAACTATCTGTAAACAGAGTTGACAATGTGTTTGAGAAATATGAGTTAATGAGTGACCATCAGTTTGGGTTCAGGAGCAGTCCATCACAGGGCTGCCAACTCTCACGCATTGGCCATGAGACTCACGCATTTGATTGGCTTCACACGCTCTCACGCCACACCTCCAATTTCTCACGCTGAAATGCACATCAAGAGCCTTTTTATATGTTTAAGGTTAAAAACAGTTACCTGACAGCTGAGTTTATCTGTGATCTATCTGTTGAGCCTGAGAGAAGCCACTCATGATCAATTAGTTATGCTTGCAGAGACTGTGAGGGCGTTGAGCCAGAGACGTTCTGAGGAGACTGAACACTCCCATATAAATGAATGGAGGAGTTTGCAGCGGCAGTATGGCGGTCGTACGCACATGTCCCGCCTCTTCCGTCACTCACAAACCCAATTGTTTGTTGATTTTTTTTGTCAGTCATGTTGTAGTGACGTAAGCCTGCCTAACCACCTTAACGACAGTTTGGTCAAGTTGCTGCATAGAGGACTCCGGAGGGAGGGACCATTGACAGTAGTAGGGAGGGTCACGGGGAAAGTGTGTTTGGACAGCTACGCCTCGCCACCTCGCTCTGCCTGTGAATTTGCCTCTCAGTCTGTGACCAGAGATAATAAGAGAACAGACTGAATCCATCGACTTTATTTATTCCAGACAACAAATGTTCTTGGTTATAGTCGGGATGAAATCACAAACAGACACAGTTGAATATGAGTTGTTTTCCTCTGTTTACATCTCGACCGCTCCGCTGCAAAGACCCTTTGCACCACCTGTAGAAGCCACAGGTATCTGGTCAGGTGTGCGCTCGCTTGCTTCCTCATGATTATTAGATACGCTGCGCTCCAGGGTTCCCCACCCCTCAAAACAAAGCTCACGCTCCGGTGACGTCTGACGTTGTTGGAGTCGTATATTGAAACGGTGTCGTGAAGCTTCGCGCGTGCGCAGTTGAATAACCTGAGGAAGAAAAAAGCGGTTTTAAACCTTATTAAGGAACATAACTGGCAAGTCTTCTCATCGATTTGGATCAGTCTTTTTTGCTGATGCCATTCATATAGTTTTTATGTCCCAGCGAGCTCTGGAAGTAGAGAACCAGATCTCACCCATTCATTTTGAATGGGCGAAGGGAGTTAAGTTCAAATAGCTGCCCTGGCGCGTTTCAAAGATGGCGTCGGAGTGTTACGACTTGCCTTAGAAGGACTTTGGTTGAGCTTGCACAAAGCATATCGCGCAAAGATCCTCCACTAGTCTGATTCATTCCCATTAGAGTGCCTTCTAAACTGTTTTTAGCTGGCGTCATCATGCGCGTCATGGGCTTGTGCCCGCGATACCACGACAGTTCACGGCCAGGTCATTACATCATCCTGGACTGAGCGGCAAGAGAGGTGTCCGACCGTCAATGATTGATTTACTCCTTTGCAGGTATGTATTTTTGAGTATTTATACCCTTAAACTTTAAATAACATTTTGTGATTTGTTGTGTGTGTGCTGGGAAAACACTTTAAGGCATTTCGAGCGTTTCATGAACGTTATTTTGAGGATTAAATGTTTAATTAGTATATTGCCGCACCAGCTAGCTTAATTTTGTCCTCTCAGCAAGCGGCACTGGATAGCACCTCCTATTTTGATATGTTGATCAGTCAGGGACGACAGTAAAACCTTTGCTTTCCTATGTACATGTGCATCTTAGGGAGCCCCTAAAGTTCCATAAAGAAAAAAAAAGAAGCTATATACTGCGCTCAGCACAGGAGATACTAAAACATTCCCTCATTTAAGGCCCTTACATTATTATAAAGGGTTTGGTTTTTTTGCTGTATACTTGTGACTGCACTTCTGATGTTTTAACACAATTTGAATGAGAATAATCATCTGTATTGTATTGTTTGATTAAACATGCACAAAATGAGCTATGCTGTGTCTTATGTCTTCCGGTCCTGTATGCGGCAAAATTTTGGTTTGCTCAACCAAATCTCACTCCAAGGTTTTTTGAAAAGTTGACAGCCCTGCCATCAACATCTTTATCTATTTCAAACATTAGTTAGCTTACTGTTTTAACTGTCATCCATTACTTTCAGCTAGCTAATGCTATTTCAACCATTTGTCAGTTTCTCTTAGCTAACTATGTCAACAGTTTGTTACTTTGAGCTAACTAATGCTATTTCAATTGTGTGTTACATTTAGCTCAGTGTTTCAACAGTTTCCCATCACCATTAGCTAGCTAAGGCTACTTCAACCATTAATTAGCTAACTGTTTAAACTCTTATCCATTACTTTCTGCTAGCTGATGCTGTTTCAAACATTTGTCAGTTACTCTCATCTAACTATCTTTACTGTTTATTTGTTACATTTAGCTCAGTGTTTCAACAGTTTCCCATTACCGTTAGCTAGCTAATGCTATTACAAGCATTAGTTAGCTAACTGTTTAAAGTACTATTCATTACTATCAGCTAGCTAATGCTATTTCAAACACTAGTTAGCTAAACATTTCAACTTTCATCTATTACTTTTTGCCTACTGATGCTGTTTCAAACATTTGTCAGTTACTCTCAGCTAACCATGTCAACAGTTTATTTGTTACTTTGAGCTAACTAATGCTATTTCAACTGTTTATTTGTTACATTTAGCTCAGTGTTTCAACAGTTTTCCATTACCGTTAGCTAGCTTCTGCTGTTTCAAGCGTTGTTAGCTAACTGTTTTAACTGTTAGTCATTATTATCAGCTAGTTAAGGCTGTTTCAAGCGTTCGTTAGCTAACTATTTAAACCATTATCCATTAGTCTTGGACTGCTGCAGTTTTTCTGACTGAGGCCAGTCTCGTGTACTTCAGCATCCCAACACACACATTTCACAGAGAGCATGTGATGAAGATGATGAAGAGCTGGGAGGCCCAGCAGCGCCTGGAGCAGCAGAAACTGGAGAAAGGCAACATCTTTGAACAGACGGTCGGCAGTATCGCCCCAGCTCCACTTAGTTTGGTTTGCTAACATTGCCAGCTTTCAGTAAGCTAATGCTATCTCAAGCGTTAGCTAACTGTTTAAGCTGTTACTCATTACGATCAGCTAGCTAATGCTATGCTAACCATTAGGTGAAATAGCAACTTGGGTGACAGCTTTTTGATTTCCTAAGCAGCGAGCCACTCCTGTCTTCAGAGTTGAGACAGACCAACCTTGGTTGAGTCACTTTGAGTGTTCAATTAAAAATGTAATAACTGTGTAAATATGCTGTAACTGTTTGTTTCCTGTCTGTGAGCAGCAGCATGGAGAGTCTGTGATTGTTAAAGCCTAACTCTAAACACTAACTTCATGCTTAATGGAATTCTTTTAAACAAAGTTTTTTATTTCTAATTTATTGAAGATTGAAGGCATTGTGTTCAGTGAGGATAAAACCACTGACCTTAAACCTTCATCACACTCACCTCCACTCTTTCAGCACGTGTAACAGCTGTGATGTGACAAACCTCTGTCAGGGCGACTTGTCTCGTCTGTTTTCAGCGTGTTTCAGACATTCAGTGTTTGTCATGTTATGGTACCACCTGTTGGCACCACAGCGCTGCACACAGTGCACAACAGTTTCCTCCGGCCTTCATGCAGAACATCAGCTCCTTCACATGTTCAGCAGTCATTTTGATTGGTAAATATGAGACGTTTGTGTCACGTGTCTGAAGCTTCACGACCACAAACAAAGATGTGAGTTAAGAGACGTTATGCGGGGGGCTGCAGCGACTGAACAACACTGGACAGTTGCACAGATTTCACAGGGCTTGGTTGAATTTGTGTGAATTGTTGTGATGGAGACATGTTGGAGGGACTGGAAGGACATGTTGGAGGGACTGGAAGGACATTTTTAATATGACTGAGGAAGACAGAGTGAAGCAGGTGATGAGGAGGATGCTTTATATTGACCCTGTCCTTCAGTTTTCCCTCTCAGCTTCAGGCTCCAACAGGAAGTGGACTGCACCGATTAAAATTTAAACATTTGTCCACATGTTTGAAAGCTCAGACTCAGCAGCAGCTTCTCTCTGAGGATCCTCTGTGTCTTTAACTCTGAGCTGCTTTCTGCCCACAGGGATCTTTAAAGTTTCATCTCAACAACAGCCAGGAGGGAAGAAACTGCTGCTCTGCTCAAGTTTGGACTGGAAGGTGTGAAAGTTTACAGAGAGGTAACAGTTCTGTAAAAGATGCGCAGTGTGGTGACGAGGAAGGAGACAGTAGACATGAGTGTTACTGTGTGTGTTCAGAAAATATCCACACTAAAGTTTACAGACATTTTATGTTTTGTGGACGTCCCTAAAGTCTCCTCCCAGCAGCCCTCCCAGTAGTGTGGCCGTCTCCACCAGGAAGTAAACCACCTGCTCACTGGGGCGGCTCGGGCCCATCTCTCCAAGGTCCTCCTGAGCCAACACCTCCTGCAGCTCCTCGCTCTGACGCTCTCGTTGTGTCTGATGGGTGGAGCTCTTGTTGCAGGTGTGCATTGTCTCTCGATGCCAAAATGTTGTCACAGGTGTTGGGACCATGAGAGAGAACGTCACAAACCAGCCAGTCTGAGAACGACAGAAGCTCCAGACCTTCATCAGTCCAGTGAACTCCACCTAGGTGTAATTTACTCCCAAAGTTCAACACATAAATAATGAAAAAAAGATAAACAGCTAAATAAATAAACAGATAACTAAATCAACAAATAAATAAGAAATAAATCAATAATTAACTATCAAACTACATAAACAGATCACTAAATTAATTAACAAATTAATAATAAACTAGTTAAATAAATAAATGATTAAAAGACTGCAAATAAATAAAAAGAAATAAATAGCTAAATAAGCAGATAACTAAATAATGAAAACAAAAAGTAAATAACTAGTTTAGTGACTCACTAAATAACTATATAAATCAAATCTATTATAAAGAGATAAACAGATCAATAAATAATTTAAAATTAAATAAATAGCTAAATAATGAAATAGATGAATAAATAGCCAAGTGAATAAATAATGCATTACCTCTCAAACAGATGTAAATATGAGATAAACAAATACAGTGCAGAGCTGCAGGAGACCAGCAGGGGGCAGCAGAGATTCATCAGACTGAAGATCAGCACACATTAACACAATGAGAGAAATAATGTCCCCCAAAAAAACACATTGACAGCAGCTGATGTTTAACACAGACACACAAACATACAAGGGTGGAAACAGGAGGAACAGAGACAGAAGAAGAAGAAGAAGAGAGGAGGTTTAATCAGGACGGAAATATGAAACTGAGGAGAAACAAAGTGACAGACAGTGTGTGATGAAACACAGCTGATCCTTAAAACTGACGGCTGACGATGTGACTGAGTTTCACTGATGATTTCTCCTCTCTGGTCTCTTCTGGTCTCGTCCTCTCTGTCTTTGGTCCTGTCCCCTCTCCGTCTCGTGTCCTCTGAATCAGGACTGACGTGGTTAACCCTCCCTCATCTGATCACAGAGCTGGTCAGCAGGTCAGTGAGGAGTTCAGTCGGCCACAGGAGGAGAGCGCAGCTGATCGATCAGAGAGCAGGACCTCCTGCTGCCACAGTTTCAAATATGAAGACAGAGACCAGCCTGTTGCTTCACAGCCAGGAGGAGGAGGAGGTGTGTTGTCCCTCCTCCTCTTCCTCATCCTCTTCCTCCTGGTCCAGCAGCAGCAGCAGTATTAGTGAGGGTATTATTAGTCTGAGCGGACGGCTGTAATTAATGCCTCTGAGGATGAGGAGTGGGGGGGGGCGGCTGAAGCTAAAAATACTTCCTCCTAATTTAACCGGCCGGATTTCTAATCCAGGAGATGTCTCCCTCCTCCTCCTCCTCCTCCTCGTCTTCCTCTTTTATTCTGTTCATCATGGTTGTGTCAGCTGATGGTCCTCCTGCTCTTCTTCTTCTGCAGCTTTGTGAGCGTCACACAGACGAACACAAACAGAGAGTAAACTCTGAACTGTGTTTGACAACTATCAGGAAGATTATTAAGACCCGTCAGTATTAGCATGCTACGCTACTGACGCACATGACGTACGTCATGTGACGTTACATCAGTAACAAACATACTCATTTTCATTTTTTTCTTAACTTAACCACGAGCTAAAAACAAAGTGCGTCTCTGACAGTGTACGTTTATTTTGAAAGAGACTGTACGCATCTGAAGGTGGATTTACACTTGTGTGTGTCAGCCTACGATGTTGTGAGCGTTTATACTTGTGTGGTGGTGTGTCTGTGTCACTCTGCAGTTACACCTCCAAAACACTAGACTCTGAAGTGCTGTAAAGTTTAGCTGATTCAAAACACACATTAAACACACATTAAACACACATTAAACATGGCTTCATAGAGACAGTTTCAAACACCAATCAGCTTCACTATAACTGGCAGCATTCACAGACAAACACTTGTCTTTATCTGGACACATTTTCCCCACAAATACAACATGCTAACGTTATTAGCACAAGCCTATGGCGTTTTACATTGTATAAATGAGCCTAGCAGCTAGCAGAGATTTTGTTTCTTATCTGTGAAATTAAAGTCAATAAAAGCTTTGTTTCCACTGAGGGAAATGGTTTCAGCTCACAGAGACAGACAGGAGGTCTGCGTCACTGTGACGTTTACATTTTTGGGGAGGTGCACGTCAGGCTGCGATGTAGACTCTACGTCAGCGCAGAGCCTATGCTGTGGGTGTGGCGTCGATTCAACACAGAGGTATAAATCCCACTTAATAAGCAGAAACTGTACATATTCAGGGAAAACAAAAGTTTATTTTGAAAGGACACAGTGCATGTGTAGCCAGTGGTTGATGTCCCTCTGGGGCCACCGTAGGCCTTAGCCCCACCCTTCATCCACAGTGCCAGTTTGTTTGTGTTGTGTATGTACGCAGTTGTGTTACTCAGTGTTTATATGTTAGGCTGAAGCTGCTCTGCACAGTAACCTGACTGAGACACAGCTGTTGATGTTTCAGGTTCTTCTGTTTGAATCGTTGAGTCCTTGTGGCGATGGTTCCCCCGGCAGGTCAACAGAGTAACGTCATGTGTATGTGTGAGCAGTGGTGCAACACGGTGCTAACGCTGTGAGCTAACACGTGTTCCTTTGTTTGCAGAGTGCTGTAGCTGCTGGTGGGCGAGGACAGTGAGACAGTGAAGGGTTTGGTGACAGAGCTCTTCACCTGTGCTTCTCACCCATAACTGTGTGTCTAGTGGAAGGTTTGCCCGTCTAACACCGTGTTAGCTTCCTTCTCACTTCTTTTGTTTTGCAGTGTGTGTGTGTGTGTGTGTGTGTGTGTGTGTGTGTGTGTGCTCTGTCCCAGCTACAGCCCGCCATCCGTTAGCACTCTCTCCTATCTTATGAATTTTGAACAGTCCAAATGTTAGTCGACCAGTGAGGTCATTAGTCAGCAAGATTTCATTGGTCGCTGAGTCGCAGAAAAAAAAGCTGCACCTCTGTCAGAATAAATCCAAACCTATATGACTGGATCATGTGTGAGTTTACTTTGAAAGGACAGACACAGGAAGTGGAGTCAGGTTAATCTCCAGGGCTGGTACCTGCGGTTATTCCACAGGCTAGTTAATAACATGTGGGGCAGGAAATCCAAAGTGTGGGATCATTTTGAGAAGGTGAAGGACCAACCCAAGGTGATATGTAAACTCATCTTCATTGGTCCACTACAAACATGACGTATCATGTGAAACATGGAAGTAGCTACATGCCCATTAGCCCACAGCGTCATTAACAGGCGGCTCGCTCAGTGTGTGACGTGCACCCAGCACAGGATCTTGTCGTCTGTCAGCTGCTGTCGGTACGAACTCTGACAAAGAACCTCACACACTAAAAAAAATCCCTTTAAAGGTTATTTTATGATCCATTAACGCTGCTCCCAGTGGATTCTGGGAGCTGAAACCAGGAGGAAACCAGTCAGCCATGTTCAGTCCCCCAGGCCCCGCCCCCTCCCCCCCTCGTCCAATCACACGGCTCCTGACTGAGAGCTGGAAAATTGGGGTGAAAGAAGGAGCAGAGCGTTCCTGTGTGTGTGTGTGTGTGTGTGTGTGTATGTGTGTGTGTGTGTGTGTGTGTGTGTGTGTGTGTGTGTGTGTGTGTGAGCAGCGGGGTTTTTCTGAACCAATCAGTGTGTCCAGCAGCGGGTCGTGACCTCAGCATTCTGTTATTCATCTGCACGCGCTCAGTTCAGCCTGATTTCACACTCACTGCTGCTATGAAGAAGAGGAGGAGGAGGAAGAGGAGGAGGAGGTTTGTTTTGCTTCTTATGAAAAATGATTTTCTCTCACAGCGACACACACACACACACACACACACACACACAGGACTGTGACATCACTGACTAAAACTTTCCAGGAACATCTGACCCAGAGTTGATTGTTTGAAACAGAAGTGACCAACACGTCGGGCGCCGCCGCTCCGTCAGCAGACCTGTACGTCTGAACATGACCCTTCCTCCTGCGTCAGCTCTGGACGCTCAGTGTCGGCGTGTCAGTCTGCGTTTGTTAGTCTTGTTTCTGTGAGGATGTTTTTAGGGCGCACAGGTGACAGGAAGTGAACAGTGACATGATGGATCCTGTGACTCTGTTGTAGTGTCTGTACTGACTCATGTTGTTTGTTTGTTTGTTTGTTTGTGCTCTGTATTTCTCTGTTGTTGTTGAGTCTAGATGCATCGTCTCTGTTTGCCTGATAACGTTCATGTCTCTGATGATGTTCATGTGCTGCTGGATGATGAGTTAACATACAGGAACACGTGGTCGTGTTTTACACAGACATGTCTGTTTCCTGCCACAAACAGTGACTGCTGTCTATGATCTGGTCTCAGGCCTACACGGGGGTGGTGGGGTGGAGGCAGGTTGCAGAGCCACTCCCAGAGGACGCATCAACAGTCGGCAGGTCAGAGCAGTTTAAATGGGCGCTCTGAATGAGATTCGCCAGTTGGGTACATAGACAGGAATCATGTGATCTATCAGCTGATTGGCTGCTTGAGATCAGCTGATGTAGCTGGGAAATGAGCTGAGCTTGATGCCATGTCCTGCCTGAACTAACGCTGTGCTCACTTTGTTTTTTACAGTGACATCGCTGTGTTTCCCACCGGAGTCGTGTTTACTGACACGTTGCTGAGTTTCCTGCTGGGATTGTTCCACCAGAAGCAGCTGATAGACGGAGAGGACGTTTGGTGACGCTGCTGATCTGGAGCCTGGTTTAACCAACAAGACTGCTGTGTTATGATGACAAAAGACGTGACAGAGGAACTTAACGTTAACTTTTAGTTTGACGCGGGACACAAACACAGACCTTCTGTGAGTGTTGAACCTGTCGTCCTCTCCTGCTGCCTGTTGTTCTCCGTCTGATGCTCTGGATGTTTAATAATGAAACAGACTGGTTACAGTGGAGGTGGTTGAAAGTCCAGAGCGTCTCACACAGACACTGCAGAGTGTCACCACGGTGATGGCGGGGACACTGTCCATGTAGCTCACTTTATCTGTCAGGAGAAAATGTCTCTTCTGCACGTTCCTGTTTGTGTTTCCACCTCGTCAAAGCTTTCATACACTCAGCAAATTAGACCGATGAAGGATTAGAACACAAACAAGGAGATTATGTTGCTGTCATGTTGTTTGTATTCTCTGATGTTCGACTGGATCCCGTCTCTCCACAGTCGCTGGTTTTCTGAGAGTGTCATGAGTTTATTTCTGCTTCAGAACGTAAGCACCACTTTCTTCCACCTGGAAATAAACTCAGTTTGTGGTTGGTGCGGCAGAGACGCAGGTGGAGTTGTTGAGAAGTTGATGTTCCCCTCAGAGAGTTTGTGCAGAAACACTTCAGTGCTGTAAACTCAGGTTATTGTCCGACAGCTCAGGATGAAGGCGTCGACACAGCAGACTCTGTTTCTGATGTTTCACCCAACAGATAAAGTTGTATCTAACAAATGTCAGACAGTGCAGCCTCTGAGGGAAGCTGGCACAGCCTCAGTTTGACTTCACTGAATGAACCAAGGATTAACATCCTGTAAACATCTGCAGCCCTGTCGCTGGACCGACTCTGGTTTTATTTGTCTGCCAGGACAGAAAGAAAGAAAGAAAGAAAGAGTTAACATGTGACAGAGGTAAATAAACAGTGTTTAACAGGAACTGTGGAGCCAATAAATCTGCTCAGAGACTTGATTCAGACTGAATGTTTGTCTGCTGTGAATCATCAGCTGCAGCTCCGATAAGAAGACGTGAGTCCCGGCGAGCCGACAGGAAACAATGGAGAGCAGCACAGGGTGGAAATCAGCCAGAACCACACAGAACAACAGACCAGGAATTTACTGCTCCAACATTCAGCCGAGCGTCGCAGGAGACGCACTGCAGCAGGAGGACATGACAGACCTGACGGGGAGGAGGAGAGGAGTCAAAGGTCTCCGTCAGACGACACTACATTATCCTCAGAGACGCAGCGTTCTGTCTGAACTCTGTTTTCATTTCATCCGTACTTGTGCACATTTTCTGAAGCTTACAGACGCACCGGAGATCATGGAGGCAGTGCAGCGTAGTTCAGGTGACCACAGGGGGCGATGAAGACTTTTTATGTGATGGCAGAACAAAATAAATCGGTAATAAATTGAAAACAATTCAACGTCCACACATTGCGCCGTCTACAATGTTGCCTGCGTTTAAAGGTCCATGTTACGACCTCCTCCACCGTTGACTCGTTTGTTGTTGTGTGAAACTTTTGACCCTCTAGCACCATCTATTGGCTGTATCTATGACATCATAAAGGACTCATGGAAGTATGAGGACAGTCATCAGACGTAAAACATCAGCATACTGTCACTGTGAGCATGTTAGCATGCTAACACGCTAAACTAAGATGGTGAGCATGGTAAACATTATACCTGCTAAACATCAACACGTCAGCATCGGTCACTGTGAAACTGTTAGCATGCTAACATCATCATGTCGTGTTCATTGGTGTGTGTCTCCTCCTTCAGTCTCACCTGGTGGTGATGTCATCAGGTTTGTGGCAGTAAACAGAATCTGTGTTTGAGGTTTAATTAATTGAATCAATTTAGAGTTCTGACTTAATGAAGCCGACCTCTAACGCTCTGATCTCACGCTCGGCGTTCTCGGTGTGATTTGATGTGTTTGAGCTGATGTCAGATCAGTGTGTGTGTGTGTGTGTGTGTGTGTGTGATCTCAGAGGAAATTAAAGTGTTTACCTGATCACAGTGTCCAATCAAAGCTCGACAGGCTCTGTGATTACCAATTACTGCGTCTCCGCCTGATTACTGACACCTTAATTGGAACGAGGCTCTCCACCGACCAGAACAAAGACGCTAATTGGTAACAGGCGGCAGAGAGCGGACCAGAGGTGGTCTGACAGAGTGTGTGTGTGTGTGTGTGTGTGTGTGTGATTAAAGGTCTTCACACACCAACGATGCCGATAAACAACACAAAACTTAAACACGTCATATAAACACACTTTTATTTAAACTGACACTTCAACTCCTTTCAGCTCTCTGTCTGTATCTGACTCTGTGTGTGTGTGTGTGTGTGTGTGTGTGTGTGTGTGTGTGTGACTTAAAGTGTGAACCATTTTGTTAAAATCAAACAGCAAAGCCTGCTGGGTAATACCTGTAATCCTGTAATACAGCGAGTTGATCCTCTCACTCCACTTTCATGGATTATCACACACACACACACACACACACACACACACACACACACACTTGATTCTGGGTTAAAGATGAAGATGTGTCGAGTGGAGGAGATGAAACATGGCGGACAGTTGGAGGTGTGTGTGTGTGTCTGCTGCTGGACGTCTTCATATTATGAGGAGTTTCATCGACTCACAGAGCTGGGCGATATAACCACTGTGTACCATATATCAGTATAGTTTACTGTGAGGTGTACATTTGGACACTGTTTTATATCAATTAGGATCAAGCTGCGTTACATGACACACACCAGTGTGCATCTCTCCTCTGTCACACCTACAAGCTCTCCAGCAACACTTTTTAAAGCCGTAGCCTGACGTGCACCTCCCCAGAAATGTAACCACACGTCACAGTGACACAGACCTCCTGTCTGGAAATCTTTGCTAGCTGCTAGGCTCATTTATACAATGTAAAATGCCATAGGCTTGTGCTAATAACGTTAGCACGTTGTATTTGTGGGGAAACTGTGTCCAGATAAAGACAAGTGTTTGTCTGTGAATGCTGCCAGTTATAGTGAAGCTGATTGGTGTTTGAAACTGTCTCTATGAAGTCATGTTTACTGTGTGTTTACTGTGTGTTAATGTGTTTGAGTCAGTCAAACTTTACAGCACCTCACAGAAACTCCACCGCCCCCTAGTGTTCTGGAGGTGTAACTGTTGTGCAGCTGCATATTTTCAAACAGAGAATAAAATCTCTGTCTTTGCATTTTATTGTGATCACAGTCTGTTTTTGTAAAAGAGATTGCAGCTGAAATCATGTCGCCCATCACTGGGACACTTTTGGGAATACAGACTGGGAATTATCATCATCCGACTTGCGTTGATTGCAGCACAACATGATGACATCACAAAGGAAGTGGAACACAGGAGAGAGAAGGTCGATGTAAAAGTAGAGTCTAGTTTCTCCGTTAGACCTCTGGGGGAAACATTACATTATAAATAATGAGCCGAGCGTGTGTGTGTGTGTGTGTGTGTGTGTGTGTATGTGTGTGTGTGATTACAGAGTGTTTATAGGTGCAGCTCTGTCCTCTGTGTCTCACAGTCATTACTGCCTGTCCACTGGATGTAATGGATGGTGCTATAACACCGTGGCTTTAGATCTGTGTGTGTGTCCTTGGCCAGGTGTGCTGACTTTCCTTCTGTTTCCTCCCTCCTCCTCCTCCTCCTCCTCTTCTCCGTCACACAGCGTCCTTTTTTTGTTCCCTTTATTCTGGTATTGTTCATCCCTCCATCTTCCTGCTCCACCTCAGACTCTGTTTATGGTCTTTAACTTCCTGTTTGTAAAGAAAACACATTTCACAGCTGACAGGTAACATCTGTGCAGCTCCGCTCTGCCACAGTGTCATTAATTTGACTTCACAGTAAGTTTGGCCCTTAATGACCACCGTAGATTATTAGACAACTGAAAACTATGGTTTTTACCATCATGGCTGTTCTCAGAAACAGTTCATACATTTTCCTATGCACCAACATTCATATATAACCCATGTAATCACGAGCCAGTAATTTGTGCATGACCCACGTGTTTGTGACAAAGACACGGACTTCGTCCAGGAGACGTGTGAAGGGGGATTTACACTTGTGCGGCAGAAGATAGCCTACGCTGTTGTGAGCTTATATACTTATATACTAGCTTATATACCACTATACTGTGGTGGTGTGTCTGTGTCACTGTGCAGTTACATCTCCAAAACACTGGTTGGCAGCGCAGCTTTCTGTGAAGTGCTGTAAAGTTTAGTTGATTCAAAACACACATTAAACACACAGTAAACATGGCTTCATAGAGACAGTTTCAAACACCAATCAGCTTCACTATAACTGGCAGCATTCACAGACAAACACTTGTCTTTATCTGGACACATTTTCCCCACAAATACAACATGCTAACGTTATTAGCACAAGCCTATGGCATTTTCCATTGTATAAATGAGCCTAGCAGCTAGCAGAGATTTCCTCTGCTCATATTTCAGCCAGGATAAATCACACACAGGACTTCAAATGTGAAACTAAAGTAAACAAAAGCTCTGTTTCCACTGATGGAAATGGTTTCAGCCACACACATAGACAGGAAGTCTGTGTCACCATGAGGTGTAGTTACATTTCTGGGGAGGTGCACGTCAGGCTACGGCGCAGGCTCTATGTCGACGCAGAGCCTTCGCTGTAGGTACGGCGTCGATTCGATGCAAAAGTATAAATCCTGCATGAGTCTTTTGTCCTCACTGTTTCTTTTCCTAACCCTCCATAAGCTGTTCTCAGCTCGTATAAACCATCAGCTGAGGGAACGGTCGAGGTCGTTCATGTGTGTGTTCACATTTCACTGAGTGATGAAGAAGAGAAGAAGGAGGCAGAGTTTTGACTCTGATTGACCTCCTGCAGTATCTTTGCCTCCCCTTCAACTCTCCGGCGCCCCCTGGGGACACTCTGTCGTTTGTCTCAGACAGATGAAGTGATGAAGACTTGCAGTGAGAGGAGAGGAAGACGAGCAGGGAGTGGGAGCAGAGAGCACGGTGATGAAGAGGGGGTGGCAGTAATGACTGAAGTAAAGGATGATTGAGGGAGGAGGAAGTGGGACTCCTCGGCTGAGTCTGTCTGCAGGGTGAAGGATGGAGGAGGAGGTGAAGGGATCATTCCCTCGCCAACGAGCCACAGCCACGGAGGAAAAATGAGCGCTGTCCCGGGAAACTCCTCCACTGCGCTCATATCGTCCAGACGCCAGCTCCTCGTCCTGATATCCTGCTGGACTCAGGAAACACCACAGAGTTTGTAGCTCAGAGACAGCTTTGTTCTTCAGAGGGCAGGAAACAGGAAGTGAAATGGTTTGGTTGTACTGGAATCAGAGAGTCGACGGCCCAACAGCTCTGAGCGCTGCTGTGAAGGGTGGGATGTCTTGGTTGCTCCACCCTAGTGTTCCCCTCCACACTCTGGTTGGAGCCAGTGTCCCTCCTGTTGCCCGTGTCCTCCTCTTCCAGCTGTGTCTCCTTCTCGTCATTAGTTTTCTGTGTGTAAATCTACCTGTGTGGCAAACTGGCTCGGTTTCTTTCAAGAACACGAGAAGACAGATGTGAGCAATAAAAGAAGAAATGACCCAAAAAATCAGCAGGAAATTAGAAAAAAAGAGAAAATTAAAACAAGAAAATTAGTATTAAAAAAGAAAAAAGAAAAAAAATCTAAGAACAAAGAAACAAACGAGGAAATGATCTGGGAAAAATAATTATAATATAGTTTTTCCCCAGGCAAGAATTTTTTTACATCTTTTTTTTTTTTTTTGCAGTTTGTGGAACATGACAAGTTGCTCGTTGCCTTTTTCTCCATGTTTCTGAAAGAAATTACACCGACGTGCTCAGAGCGTCACAGGGTTAAATACTAGCACAAGAGAAGTGATGTCGCTCCAGGTCTCAAAGGGTTAATCAACATTTCTGTGACTCTTCAGTTAACGTGACAGGAACCTGCAGTGATCTTTACGTGTCGTCTCATTTGTTGTTCTTTAAACCTTGTTTTTTTGTTTACAGGAAGTTGAACCTGCAGCGGACGTGACTGTGTCCAGCAGCCCGACTCTAATCAGTGACGACATGTGATCAGGTCCAAACAACCCGAGCAGGAGAGGCTGATCGATACCAGGCTGCAGCAGAGGATTGTGGGAGCTGAGCTGCTGACAGGCAGCAGGCGGAGAAACAACATTTACAAATGAGGAACAGCGATGTGAGGACGGCAGCGTGGACGGGTCATTACAGCAGCCAATGAGACGGAGCTAAAATATGTGTCCTCTGCAGGCTGCGGAGACGGAGCGCCACAGGAAGTTGTTTAAAAGTTACCTGAGCGAGAAGCTCTGACGCACGTTATCAAAGATTTACATCCACACAGAGACGACTGGGAGAGGCTGAGACGCTCCATCATCACGTCTGTGTGATGTCATGGTGTCAGCTCACATGGTGAAGTCAAGTCACAAGTCCAAGTCAGACTTTAAGGACCAAGTCATTTAAAAGTTGATGTGCAGATCTCAAGTTTTCTTTTGTTTCTCCTTTAAATAAGATAAGATAAGATAAGATAAGATAAGATATCCTTTATTAATAAGATTGTTAACAAGACTCTAAATGAGACTACAGACCGTCATCACCCTGAACACGGCCTCGTTGTGGCGGTGACGTTAAGTCATGTGACCGTGGTGTGGTTAGCCTAATGAATGAACAAATCAGGCGGTTGATCTGGTCCAACTCGAACCAACGAACCAACTCTAGGCAACTTTGGAACAACATGAGTCCCTGATTCAGACCAAAGGAGACAACTGTAGGGCTGAGAGCAGCCTGAGACAGCGTCCTGCGTCTGCGTACAGAGGCCGGCCTGAGTCTAAACTGGAAGCAGTGGAGACTGACACAGAGGCTTTGAGCGACTGGTGTGGAGTCACAGGCGTTAAACTCTGTGTGGGTGTGAAACACTTCCAGAGTCGCTGAGGTCACGTGAGTTGTTGACCCACTGTGACGCCATCACGTGGGTCGCCATGATTAGATGGGTGTTAAACTGTCTGTGGAGGGACGTCAGGGCTGCAGTGTGGGTGGGTGATGAGTGGTGTCGTAGGTGGGGCTGGGTATCACCACTCACTTCCTGATTTGATCTGATATTGATCTGGTCAGAGATATGTCAGTCACAGCACCTGTGTTAGCTGAATGTTAAAAAGACTCTCAGAGCAGTAACACTGTGAATGTTACAGCTCATTGTTTTTTAGAAAGAATAAATTTACAGCAATAATCAAACTGAATATAGTTTCACTAAATGTTGAATGTTTCTGAGCAAAAACAGAAACATTAAAACAGCAAATTCACAATATAAACTCAGTAATATCTGACTGGAGACAAACCTGACATGTCCCCCCGTCCCCCCTGTCCTCCTGTCCTCCTGTCTAAAACTCCTCTACATGTTGCTGATCAGCTGTATTGATAAAGTGTTGAGGAGGTTTTATTGCAGTCACAGTAACAAGTGTAGTTGTCTTCAGCCTAACCCTAACCCTAACCCAGCCCTGACGCACGGACAGAAGGAGGAGCTGCTGCTGCAGCACGATCAGAAATTGCACCAAAACATAAAAACAGTGAGCTAACAGCTAACAGATAAATGAGTTGCTAACGTTGGAGCTTCTCAGACTACGGTCGTTAATAACTTAGCGCCAAGGCTCGTTTACTACCGTTGAGATTAAAGGGGTTAAAGCTTCAAACATCCGTGGGAAAAAGCCTATATTATAAGATTTTTCTCAGATTTTATGAATCGATATCTGGTCATTTAAATGAAGCCCTCGTCGTAGGCCACCTCTTCTGTTGGTCCAGTTGACGTAGACGGTTTCTTTAACGCCTCTTCCAAACCATCTTCTCTGGCCAAGATGTGGACACTTCTGTCCTTGAAGGTCCCTTCTCTGTCAGGTGTCGATGGACAGCTGAGTCTCGACCTGAGGAGCTGGTTCTCCTGGGCTGTGTGCTGGTGGAGCGCTTGTTTTGTTTCTCCCGTATACAAACCCGTGCATCCCTGGCTGCATTGAACCTGCAGTTCAGAGTGCACGAATTGTACGTCACTGAGGAAGACTGACGTAGACGGAGAGGACGTCATTGACGAAGATTAAAAAGCGCCACCAGCTGTTTTTTTTATTTTTATGAAGCACTGGGATGAAGCGCTCCCCGGCGTCCTGCCACCACTTTTCTGCTTTGTGGACACGCCCTGAGGTGCTCAGTGTCCTGATGCACGGCGTCATCTACAGGGGCTGCGGGTCACAGGTTGGTTCTGGTCCGGAGCTGTGCAGGTGTGAGTGGATGACGGTTTGTGAAGCTCAGCGACTTCACTTTTCCTGTCGTCACGGCGGTGAGTCGAGTCTTCAGGGTTTTTCTGTGTTTGTGTCTAAATTGAGCCGATGACTCATTAAGGTGAGTGTGTTTCCTCTGTTTGCTGTGGGACCTCTCAGCCACCGTACAGACGTCCTCACTGCAGGTACACACACACACACACACACACACACACGCTCACCTTGGTGTCACCTCAGGACTCCAGCTTTAGCTCTGACCACTCTGACGGCCGGGTAATTGGTTTCCATTAGACCGCGCTGTTCCATCCTTCCCATCAGGCTGTGCAGGAGGGGGCGTGCCCTCAATTCCCCGCCGCCAGACACACTCGGCCCTCGCTGTCCGATAACCTCCGACAGAGGAGGGGGGGGTCAGAGTTATAACGAGGAGCGTCCATCGTGACGAGGACGTCAGCTCGCCGTGTTCTGTCTTCAGAGACGAGCTCGACCTCTGAGCTTCAACGTGACGCCGACTCTGTGACCGCCGCCATCAAACCGCAGAGGCCAGACGGCGTCACTGTGATAGATGATGATGTGTAGAAATGTATCTGTGATGTCACAGTGAAAGTGAAATAAATCTGCAGCGCTGACTCAAGTCTTCAGGTTTAAAGGAGCGTACCTGCGCGGATGTTCACAGGTGGGTTATGGCGGCACATATGTACGAACACGAGGACAGCCTGTGGTGTTTGTCGTGTGCAACATTTAAATTCATTGTCAGAAACTCTGCAGCCTCCGGAGGACGACGCTCTCAGCTTCTTTATCATCACTTCTAAAAGCACTCGATCATGGCGGAGTCGTGCCCGGTGAGACTGTGTGTTGTGGCGAGTCTCCTCACTGTTATCATCTCCCCTCACTAAATAAAGCAGCTGGTGGGAGTGTGGACGAGGCGCCTATCAGTCCCCTGTGGACCCCGACACACTCACACACTGACTGCACTCGTCTTAATTGGCCCTAAAGTGGTGGTTCACTGGTGTTAGTTTCCCCCGGTGACTGCTCCAACTGTCAGCACAAAAACTGAGGAGAAAACTTTATTATGTTCACAGAGGCTCTATAATACTGAACATGTGCTGTTATCACAAGATGTATGAGTGCTGATGCTGTCTGTCGGCAGGTACGGAGGCCCAGAGCTGCCACATCTTCAGTTACCTTTTTAAACCATCACTTTATGTTCAGGATAAAAAAAGTCTTTGTATATATCCACAGGCGCCTTATTAGGCGAGGGGGAAACAGCATGGCCGTCTCACAGAGTTCCTTTGACCTCTGAGCTCTAGATATCTGAATGAAAACAGATTGTGTGTTTGCCCTCGAGTTAGCCTCCGACTGAAAGGTCCCAATCAGTTAAAGATCATGATGTTAAGACAGGGCTGTACAGTGCGAGCGTTTTACTCGCATATGCGCCTAAAAATAGATTGGTGCGAGTAGAAAAAATAAAAAGGGAGCACGCGTGCGAGTAGAGATTTCAACCCTTTCATTCGCATTTTGCTCCTAAAATAAATTCACACAAAGTGGATCAAACTAAAAATCATAGCCTACAACTTCTGTCTTTCGGCACGCTGCAAATTCGATGACGCGCGCCGACGTCTAAACCACACAAATTGCCCTCACTACACTCACTGCGGCCATTTGTATCAATCGGAGGCAGTAAGCCTTGTAGTAGCCCATGCTACTCCGGTACAGTAGGTGGCGGTATGCACCTAATAAGTCGTTGTAACCCGCATTAAACCAAAAGAAGAAGAAGAAGACGAAGAAGAAGAAGACGAATGCAGCGTGCCAGGCGACTTGACTACAAAAAGCTGTGGGACAGGGATGTTCTCTGTGTTTAAATAACTGAGCAGTAGGCCCAGTGATGCATTACAGTGCCCGTGTGTATGTGTACGTTGTTTGAATGTTAACAATAAAATTGTGTTATTTAAGAAAATCCATAGTGCTCCTAAATTTTTTCTGTGCTCCTAATTTTTTTCATTTAGGAGCACCTGTGCTCCTAGTGAAAAAGCTAAGCGTACAGCCCTGTGTTAAGATATGAAAAATATGAACTCACTGTTCCCAAAATAACTTGGACTACAACTGATTCTATTGTTGCCTAAAATTTGATTTGTGTTTGTCATATTAACAATAATGTAATAAACAATCCTAAATATGTCTGTGTAACAATATAATATTTCCACACAAGAACATCGCGACACAATGCTGCATCAGTTTTTTCCACACCTCTGCTGGTGATGATAAAAACACAGCGCAGCGTGATGTCACAGACACAGAGCGATCAGTAACTCTAAAACTAAAAGTGAAGCAAAGCAAATCTAAAGTCTAAAGAAGTCACTTTGACTCTTTGTTACTTCAGATACTTTGGCGCTGTGAGGAGAAGCTTCGCCCAGTTTATCCCCCTGTCTGACTGCGTGACTGATCAGTGGACGAGCTGTGTGATCGTTACCGTTTGAACCAGCTCAGCAGTGCAGCAATAGAAAAATGTTCCTGTGTGCCCACGTGACATTTTTATGTGACCTGATGGTGGCTAGTTAAGATTTCTGTTCTTGCCCAGGTCGACTCATGGCTCATGGGGGTTTGTTTGGCGGCCATCTTGGTGTTACATTTTCACACTTACAGCCTCGGCACAGTGACAAAGTAGCAGTGTTAAACACGGTAACATAATGCACTTTTCATTCCTACTTTATTTTATGTATTGCTCTATATTTACACACTCATATTTCATACTCTTATTCTCACTTCTTTTGATTCTCTGTTCTTTATGTCAGAGTGACTGTGACTGATCATAATTTGCCCTCAGGGATCAATCAAGTATTTCTGATGTCTGTCCACACTAATGGTGAAAAACACAGATTCCCCAAAGTGAACCAGACGATGTTCAAAGACAAATGAAGCCACTTTATAATGATGTGGACTCCAGGTATCAAACACAGAGAGAGCTCACTGACGTGATACAAACATTGTGTGTTGTTTTTAGACTCAAAACAGTTTGTTTGCCTCTCAGTTTCCTGCAGTAGCCTAATGTTAGAGGTTCATTATCTTGCATTAGTCTTGAGGTTAATACATGGACGAGCTCTGTGGCGCCAGGATGAGTCAGATCCAGGTTGGTGAGGAAGACCTCAAACCAGAGCAGGTACCTGATGAAGGCTGAGTGATGCTGCTGAGAGTTTAGTGAACACAGGATGGTCCAAACGTGACATTTTCCTGCTGCTAGATTTTGTCTGTTGTTGCTGCTTTAGTAGGCCATGTGTCATCACCTGATTTTAGGGACAGTATGAGCAAAAGCAGAGCGTTGCTCCCTGTGACTGAATGTTGGAGATGGATTCACTCCTTCTGCTCCAGCTCCTATGAATATCTCCTTCTCATAGAAAACTGTATCTGCTGCAGGTGACATTGAAATCATCTTAGGTTATTTTTCTTTAGCAGTTAGGTTGTTTTTTTTTTTTTTTTTTTACCTGGATGTCACAGCTCCTCTGAGCTGATTGGAGGCTGATCCAGATCACCTGTTGCAGGTGTGGAGCTGACTCCTGATGAAGGGCTGAGAGCAGCTTGGTGTGTTTACTCTCTGGGCCAATCAGCAGAGGGTTTAAGAGAGGAGAGGAAACACACACTCAGGACAGTCTGATCCTTCCTCAGTCGAATGCAGACCTCATGTTAGCAGACACTGTCAGACACAAACTCTGAGCCACGTTACAGACCGCAGTGTCTAAGCTGACTGAACTGACTCTGATCAGCTGCTCTAGTTTTCCATTTCAGAGTTCAGGGTTTGTTAAACAGGCCCCTGGTCTTTGGGCCCTCTGGAGAATTCAGTGCTGTGTTTTGCTGGTTTTAAAACCTACACTGAATATAAGAAGCCCTTCACACCAGGTCACCTGCATCTGACCTGTTTTCAGTGTCTTCCTGTGGGAGTTTTGCTCACCTAAACAATCAGCTGATGCTTGTGCGAAGGAGGTGGTGGTTAAAACCTGAAGAAGCAAAGAGTCGGGGCCAGTGATGGTGCTGTGTGTCAGAGTGTAGACTGAAGAGAGTCCAGCTGTGGTTCACCAGTTACTGATCCCTGTTCCTGAGTCTTTTTCCTTTCTGCCCAGTTTTATTTTTTATCGCGCTCCTACTGCAAAGAATTACAAAGATACGCTGATGCTCTCAGGAAACACAAGTCACATTTATCAGAAACTTCAGCCAGAATTTTAAGATGTGGTCATAATTATGAGACACAAAAAACAAAAGTTTTAACTTTGAGAAACAGAAATGATCATTTAAAAGACGTCGTGATTAATTACGAGATAATGGCCATAACCACGAGATACGTACAGAGTTATGAAATATGAGGTATGATCCAGAGGTTCTGGAAATCAGAACCGTACGACATGGACGACATCATGTTTTGTCATATTTACGAGCAGTCATTGTCTATTACAGGAACAGGAAGTGATCATATGTGAGTCCAGATGATGTAATAACCTTCCTAATGTTTTGCTCTGAGTGCGTCTCCGTACAGTTAAAGTTAGGTTAATTTAATAACCTGAATAACAAAGAGTTTCCATCAGTGGAGCTCCATGTAGAGATCAACAGGCTGCAGCTGCCAGGACACCAAATGAAATTATATTAAATCACATTATCTTTCACTTCAGGCTTTTATTTTCTAGGTTCCATCTGACTTCCTGTCTGCGTCCCAGCGGGGAGCGGCTGTGTTCAGTCACCCTGAAGCCCAGCGGAGAGGGTCGAGAGTTCAGGGACTCTGCTCAAAGGCTCACAGGCACAGAGGAGACAAAGTTTTACTCTGCTGCCGATGACATCAGAGTCACGGTGACATCATTAACATTCACAGCAACATGGACGCCAGGAGAGTCAAACTCAGCTGATTCATGTGCTGACGTGTTTTGTTCTCATCTTTATACTTATTGGATCGTTTACAACAGAAGTCGTGTTTCTCACAAAGTTTTTAAAGTGTCTTTGCAGAAAAAAATATTTTTACATCAACACAAATCAGTCGGTCGTGATCAGGAAGAGAGGAAGAGACGTGTGAGGAGGTGGGAGGAGCAAAAAGATCAGGATTCATGAATCCAGGAAGTCAGCGCACGTGTTCTCATCCCAGCTGGTCAAATATTGCCACTTTGTCAGTGGACTTTGACGCCTACATATGGCGCCCTGCGTCATCCAGCATCCACCGACTCTCACCCGAGAGAGTGTTGTTCACTTCCTGTAAGATCATAAAGCCAAACCCTGTTCTTTTTTTCTAAGCATAACCATGTGTGTGTGTGTTGTTGAAGGAAAAAAACATCAGTTGGTGGTGTTGTACTGATGTAGTGCTTTTATTTTGAAAGAGACTGTATACAAACTGTACATTTCCTGTGAAAACAGAAGTGTATTTTGAAAACAGACAATGCATGTAACAGGCTGAAGTTGACACGGCGTCCCAGAACGTCAACAACCAACACACCCAGGGTACCTTGGACGTCATATGTGGACGTGGACAGTCCATGACCAAACGTGGACATGTGACGAGGTCACAGTGAGGATGATGATGCCTGATTAAAACTTTATCTGGCGGCCTCGCTCTACTGCTGCTCAGCGGCTAACGAGTGGAGCTAACTGCTAACAGCCACCGCTGCCAACACGTGTTTCTAATCCGTCTTATTAAAAATCAGTCAGTTCTCTTTTTGTCTCGTTTTGAATGTCGACAGTCCAACACCAACATTTTCGTCTCGTCAATGAACCTAAAAGTCACAGTGTGTTTCATCATCATGTCATTGGATCAGTGTCAGTGATTAAACGTTACTTTAATGTTGTAGCTGGTCGAAGTGACGCTCAGTTTAAATGCTTCGTATACTTTGGGCTCGTTGACACACACTTTATAAACTGATCACGTGTTATTTGTGAGACTGTCATATGAATGTCAGATCAATGTGGAGCAGTGAAAACAACAGTACTTCCTTCTGACACGTAGAAGGATAAAATGAAGATGTAAAACCTGTACTTGAGTAAATGTACTCAGTTACTTTGGTCAGCAGACTCCGCCTCCTGTGAACTCATCAGCTGTATCAGGTCATGTGGTCTGAAGTCTGTTTGAGGAGTGTGTGTGGCCTGTGGCAGATCGGCGGCGAGGACTCCCCGAGGTGACGGAGACGCTCAGAGATCAGCTGAGAGGGCTCAGCTGTCAGAGGGCTCGTCTCCACATCTGGACGGAGACACAAACAGAGACACATCTGGACCGAAGAGACGCAGCGTCAGCAGCTTTATGTAACTCTGATAATCTGTCTGTCCGTCAGGTCTAATCACAACAGCTGCAGTCAGAAATCCCCCAATGTCTCATCTGCCTCCAGCTTCATCTGTCACCTCCCTACATCCACCTCTCAACCTCCTCCTCCTCCTCCTCCTCCTCCTCCTCCTCCTCGTGTCATTCATTACCCAGAAGGTCACATTTGAACTCGTGCACAACTCCCTCCGTGTCTCTTTCCTCCGCCCTGCGGAGGGGACAGTGTGAGCGCGGCGTGGTGACGGATGAATATGAATGTGGTGTTTTAAAGGTCCTGGCGGAGTCAGAGGACGACGTGAGAGGAAACCTAATCATCTGCTGCTCAACATCAACACACTGAGTGTCGTTAAGACGGCTCGTTATTTCTCCAGAGACTCTACAAGTGTCTCGTAAACACAAAGTCCAACAGGTTATTAAAGGTCTCAGTGTGTCCCTTGATGACGCTGATAAAGATCAGACTCTCACTGCTTCGCTTACACCACCTCTGACTCAGTTCTTCTGTTAGTTGCTGTGTTGTTTGACACTTTAAACGCTACACCTCCTGTGCTGCTCTGTGGAGTGTAAAGGTACCCGTTTGACTTTATTTGACAGGACAGATTATTAGCGTAAAAAGAGGAGAGAGGACAGATGACATGCAGAAAGGACCCAGCTTTAGCACATGGAGTGTCTGTTCCACCAGGTGGAGTTTAAACCTGCTCTCAGCACATATCTCCACCTTGTCAGTGGACTTTAACATCCACATATTACATGCTGGGTGTCCTCCTGCATCTGTTGGTGTTCTGGGACGCTGCAGCTCAAAAGCTGGTGGTTAAATGTAAAAAACCATCCTGGTTTGGTTCAACATTCACACAGGAAACAAACTACAGGCTCCAAGGTGAAAGTCCAAGCTTTGTTGGACCCATCCACCTCCTCCCATCTGCCCTGTACGGACACTGTTGATGTTTACATCATGGCAGTTGTCACCGCTGACCGAGGCGTATCGTTCTGCTGCAAAGGATGTCTCTCTGCGTTTGTGTCGACGCCAACATCCAGTGAAGAAGTGATGGTATTTGACCAGTTGGCAGTGACAGTGGGCTGAAGTGTCTGTCTGCATCATTCAGTGTTTAAAACTCAAACTGAAACTTTTGCTGAAACTTTTTGGGAGTTAATTTTCTACCTCATTGAACATTTGCAGATTTAAAAAATCCTGCATTGTTTACATTATTCACTGAATGTGTTTTCTCATCTGATGTCTGGAAAATGTCCAGAGAGTCAGGTCTGGAGTTTCTCTTTCACACATGTAGTACACAACAGGAGACTTAAAATACTGCGCTGAGTTCAGGCGAGGTGTGACGCCTCAGTAGAGCGTGCAGGAGACAGGACGTGACACAGATCACACTGCAGGCACGCAGCCTGTAATTTGGTCTTTTGCTTGAATTATTCTGATGATTTTAGCTCCGACCCTCACCGACAGAAGTTTCTAAGTGTTGTCATCTCTCCAGTTAGACATTTTCATTTGCCAGTAAAAAATCTGCTTGGCTGGTGACTCAAAGTTAACTTCAGATACTGAATGTTGGTGTTGTAATGTTGGGTTCACACTGGGCAAGTGAATTTCAGGTAAAGTCAATAGAACGACATGATTAGACTTAATGTGAATAATACAAAATCTGCAAGTTGTGGTGCAGATGAAGCGCTTATTCGTGAGTTAAAAAATCTGAACCTCAGCGACCAATTCGCACCAATAGTCAATCAGCATTGAAGTCCTCTGATGCCAAGTTTCTACAAACCACAGATACATTTGTATCTTATTATTTAGCAGCTATGTTGAAGCTCTTCCCCTCCTGATGACACCGTCAGCTCAGATACTACGTCACTACAGAAACACTGACGTGACATGTATGAAACATACAGATGGACACAGAACGTGAGACAGACTGGTCTGATCCACTCTGCAGACTACATGTTACATGTTGGACAGATCAGTACATACTGCTGTGCAGCGGACGGTTTGGAAGAGTTCAGGTGTGACTGAACTCACCTCAGACTTTCACACAGGTGAGTTCAATCTGCTCGTCATGACGAGAGGATCTGAGTCAACTTCAACCAGTCGGACTCTCATCACAGTTGTTCCCTGAATGTTTTAAAAAGTGTTGTTTTGTTTCTTCACTACGGTATCAGACAGGGTGTGTGTGTGTGTGTGTGTGTGTGTGTGTGTGTGTGTATGTATGTGTGTGTGTGTGTGTGTGTGTGTGTGTGTGTGTATGTGTGTGTGTGTGTGTGTGTGTGTGTGTGTGTGTGTGTGTGCGCACAGCTGTTTTTGTCCAGCTGCCCTTTTTAACCTGTCGGTCAGTTTAAAGACACAAGAAGCAAAAATCCTGCAGCTGTAATCCTCTCTGATAACTGTGTGTGTGTGTGTGTGTGTGTGTGTGTGTGTGTGTGTGTGTGTGTGTGTGTGTGACGTGTATGAGCAGAGACAAACTGATCTGAGATCAGCCTGCTGTCATTATAAACAGACTGTGTGTATCTTGTCATGATGTTAAAAATGTCCCTGTCCTCTGCTTCTCTTTAATAACGGAGTCGTCAGAGTCGAAGCGTGTCTCACAGAGTCAATAAAAGTTTGTGGATGAATGAAAATGTTTCTGCGTGTGACCAAGCTGTTAATGAAGGACAGAATGTGTGAAGTGACAGGAGTAACTGTGGTTGAATGAACGGAGACATTAACAAACTGAAGCTGTGGATTAAACTCTGGTTTATGTCTGCGCTCAGAGACTAAATGTTTCTCATCATATAAGTTCAGTATCAATAAAGGCCGTAAGAGTCTGCAGAATAAACATGGAGTCAGTTATGTGAATGGGATTTTAAGGAGCCAGATGAACAGGTACATAATACACTGCTCACATAAATGAAGGGAACACTGCTATCACACAGCAGATGCTGATGTGTGATAGAAGTTAACCATATCATTAGCACAACAAAGTGACGTAACAGCGGGCAGTGGAAACCAAAATCATCACTCACTGAGGACTGGATTCAGACATGTAAATCACAGGCTGATCCAACGTGTGTGACGTGTGTTCACCACATGATGGTGATAGGATAATGAACACTGATTCATTAGATATCAAAGGAAACACTGAGTGAGGGTCAGTTGGTGAATTAAAGGAAATCAATGTGTCCATTAACGTCTACTTTATTTGTTCATTAAGATGTTTATTTAACAGACACAGGAAGTCTCTGTGGACTGATTCAGACCATGTTGGGTGTGTTTTAAAGGATAATTGTAGATTTAATCAAATGTTCTCTGACTGTGGTTTATTGATATTAAAATAAAAAGTTTCAGTGACTGTGTCTCATTATTGAGTCTTGTTGTGTTTTCACTGTGAAGTTAATGATGTGACTCTGATGTCACCTCCACTGATTCCTGCAGATATTAATCATCTGTTAAAGTGTTTTCTGTCAACATCAACACGGCACATTCATTCGTCTGAACACACACATACACACGCATGCACGCGCGCGCGCAGACACACACACACACACACACACACACACGTTTGTGAGCTACTGAAAGGAAATACTTTCACTGAAGATAAATGAATCTGAACAATAATCAGTGTGAACGAGGATTTTTATTATAAAACAGAAACATACACACGTGTTTTTCTTCATGAGTCAGAGTCACGTCAGCGTTCTGCTGAAAACAGGCAGAGAAAGAAAACCAGAAGTCAAGAATCAAAAATATGAAAAAGACATTTCTAATAAAGAGCAGATAAAATGTGTTTTTGTTTGAAGGATAGAATGAACTCTTTTTATCGAAACCATTGAAACAGACAGAATGAAGTGTGTGGGACGAGCCACAGGTGTGTGTGTGTGTCGTTTCTCTGATGACACCTGAGCAGTCAGTCTGTGTGTGTGTGTGTGTGTGTGTGTGTGTGTGTGTGTCACATCAGTCTCACCTGTTGAGGTGAAACAAACCGACGTCATCAGAGGAAATACAGTCAGAGCTCTCATGTCTGATGACCTCTGATGACCTCTGACTGTCAGGATCATGACCATCCGTCAGTAAACAGAGGCTCATTAACCAGATTTATCTGATAAATTCTATTTAACCTGGAGGTTTCTTCTCTCACAGCAGAGAGGACTTAAGATTATATATGTGATGAATTTACAACAGTCACAACATGAGAGAGGAAACTTTATTGTTAACTGTCTTAAATATCTGAAATAAAGAAAATGTGACATCAAGTTTATTGGAGTGAATTATTCCAAGTCCAGCGAGCAGCAGACGAACACACAGTCCTGATCTGACACTGACACGTCTTTGACTTTAAACTGTTTGTGTTCACCTGGTCTGGGACGTGACACCATGGACGTGTGAATCACCAGGGCTCTCAGTTATAGAACAATCTGTAGGATCCAGACTAAAAATGTACGAACCAACAAAAGCCAAAAAAATATTCAACACTTTCTACAATCAGGCTCCACCTCGCCGTCTGAGACGCCAACTTCCTGTCTCCAAAATGTCTGTAAGCACGGCTCAGAGCTTCTCCCAGCAAGTCTGTTTATAGATCACAACGTTTGTGTGGAAAGTGGCGTACACAGTGTTTATACATGAGACCCCTGGATACGGCGTTGGAGGCGGAGCCTGTTCATATGAAAGCTGCTCAGTGGCACATGAAGCTAAAATGCTTCAACATGACGTGGTCTACTGACCAAGCTGGCTACTTCCTGTTTAGCACTCCGCTAACTTGAATGGGGACCAAATGTCTGCACCTGTCCATGGTAATCATCACCTCCATATGTGGTGGTCACTGGATGAATGCTAATGCTAACTGCTGGCTAGCAGGAGCACAGCGTCAGTTTATGATTGATTCATGAACAGACACACTGGTTTCCTGCAGCGCTCATTAATCCCGCGTAGGATTTTAGTACCAAGGTTTTTATGTGCACATCTCCTCACAGATTAACAAACATGTCATGAGTCAGACACAAACGCTCTCAGCCTGTAAACAGGAAGTGACGACGGAGCTTTAACATCATGTGAGAGAGTTAAATGGAAACATGTTTAAATCTTTTCTGACGTATGAGTGTGTTGATGTGTGTTGATGTGTGTTAATGTGTGTGTTTTCTTTGAATCTTTCCCGTCTGTACTTTGACTGTGAGCTGGAGGTGATTTGCTGAAGCGGTGACATCACACAGGTGCTACAGACGGCAGGTAAACACAAGAGGAAGGTTTTATTCACTGTGAAATCAGAGCGAAGAGAAGAAACTCTGCAGCGTCTCCAATTTCATCAAACAGATAAAAACCTGCTGCTGGAGTTTATCTGATGACACCAGACGACAGGAAGAGGCGGAGCTACAGTCTGAGAGAGACGACATCTACCTGACAAGTTTTAGAGGAGAAACTTCCTCCTGTCAGCGTGAGGAGGAGGACGACGACTGGCCAATTTAATACAATCAAAAAACCCTCAGGCTCCACCACCTCCTCCTCCTCCTCCTCCTCCTCTTCCTCTTCCTCCTCCTCCTCCTCCTTACGTGTTTTTGAATCGACGTGTTTTTATTCCTGACAGAGTTCACCATCTGTTTGTTCTGTGGCCTCAGGTGATGGTGAGATGATTGACAGTGTTCAGGTGAGAGCGACACTCTGCTTCGTCTTCGTCTTCGTCTTCGTGTTCTTCTTCTGTCCTCCAGCAGATGTGCAGCAGCACAGGAGGGATTCAATTCAAACAGGAAATGAAAATGAATTAATGAGTGATCCTCTGTCTGAATGGCCTGAAGTGAACCTGACTGATCCAGGATCAGATCTCAGTGTAACTTTAAGGGACTGTTCTGGATGAATGTGACACAAACACATTTATAGAAAAAGGACAGACGTGTGACACAAACTGATTCTGCAGTCTGAAGCCTTGTTATTTTATTGTTGGTTTCATTTGGTCAGTGTTTCAGTCAGTCAAAGGTTCTGCTGGTAACTTTGAGACAATCTTCATCATCAGTGACTCCTCCTCTCTGTGAGGCTGTTTAGTTTAGGCAACAACAGTCAGTGGTTGAGTTTAAACAGAAACATGATGCTTTGGCTTCAAACACGTTCTGTAGGGTTGTTACTAAGGTTACGTCATGTGACACACAGCACGTTCTCATCCTGAGTCATCACGTATCGCCACTTTGTCAGTGGACTTTCACGTCTACAGATTCCACGCTACGCAACTTCCTGTGTCTGCTGTTGATGTTCCAGATGCCACAACCAAAGTCAGGGCGTCAGCCAAAGCACGTGGTTAAGTTTATAAAAATACATCATAGTTTGGCTCTTCACTCATACAGGAAGTGAGCAGCGGCCTCTCAGGTGAGAGTGCAGGGTTTTTTCGGACCCGTCCACCGACCCTGTAGGAACTTTCCTGCTCTTATTATCGTCATATTATCGTCATTACTGGCCGCATTATCAACTGACGCTGCCCGTCAGCGTGTCGTACTGCTGCAACAGGTGTCTTTTGGGTTCACAGTCTAACTGACAGAGCGGAGGCATCTGACGACTTCAGAGTGAGAACAGGCTGCAGATACGTCACCACCACAGCACACTGCATTGTTACTAACACAACACCATGCTGCGGTAGTTGCCAACGGCGTTACAAAGTGCCACGGGCGGGTGTGTTTAATAACGCTGCTAAAGGTGTGTGTCGATATCTACCTGGTTGTCTGCTGACTTAGCTCTGGTGTTTGACGACGTCCATTATTTGCTGCTGTGTCAACAACTGCCACCGCCTGGTGCGTGTCACACCACTGTGACAGGTGCCTGTGCGTCGGTGTCTAACGCCCAGATCACTGACAAAGCGCCGTTATTTGACGACTTCAGAATGAGAAGGGGGCCAAACACACGCTACATTGTTACAGAAAATATAAGACTTTGTCTGGGTTTATACTGCAGTAGATGGATGGACAGACAGACAGACAGACAGACAGACAGTACTTTATTGATCCCAAAACTAGGAAATTCTGGAGTCTTGTAGTCTAGCAGTTACAAACCGCCACCAGCTGGAGCGTTTTCTAACACTGCAAATGGCGCCCTTACACTGACGTCCACTGACTCAGCTCTGGTATTTGACGATTTCAGGTGTTGGTTACTGCATCAGCAGCTGCTGCCATCACCTGGTGCAGTTCATACTGCTGCAAAAGGTGCCTGTGCGGTTGGTAACGTCCTGATCACTGACAAAGCGTTGCTATTTGAAAGAGTTCCAAAAGAAAACAGGCCGGCGACCGAGGTAGGAAGTGCTGTGACAATGTGTTCATCCAGTGGTGACAACAAGGACTCATACAGAGTAACGTACAGCAGCCTGTCTTTACAGAGTGAGCTGTGTGATGTCACTGGATCACTGTGGCTTAATGGAGGTTTATTATCAGAGATAACAGGTGTTTGTTGTGATGTATTTCTCTGTAGAAATCAACTGATGTGCGCAGATCACACAGGCTGAACACTCTATGATTACCTGTTTGCTCTGGTTCTTCGTCCTCTCGTCTC